>JAHKBH010000122.1:0-11000 GCA_019049505.1 Pachyrhynchus sulphureomaculatus
TACTTTGCGGTCATTCAGAACAATATGACAAATTTTTTTGTCGTTCTTAGAATTACTGCCTCATTTGGGCGTCCGGAACGTGGTGCATCATCTATGTTTGTACGACCGCATTTAAATTCAATGAACCACCGACATATAGTTGCTTTCGATGAAGCAGATGTACCATAACACTTCGCAAGCCATTCTTGAATTATGACTGTCTTTTCCCCTATAAAAAATCAATATTTAATCAACACACGAATTTCTTTTTGTTCCATCGTTTTGCAAAAATCAAAAGTAGCGTAGCTGTAACCCGCAAACAAATAGACAAAATGTCATGAAAATTTTACACGAATCTTCTGGGAGTTCACACTAAATGAAAATCAAATGTTTTTGTTTGTGCTGCCATCTCTTGGAAAGTGTCAGGATTTTCCACCCCACGTAAGTTTTAATATTAACAGCAAAATAAAGAATCTTGTGGAGTACAATTTGTCAAGTAAAAACGTGTCCGTGATAATTCATTTTTGGTAGATGCGATTCTAGCGATGCAACTAAAGATCGGTAAAGCGCACCTTTGTCTATGACACATTTTAGTAAAAGTATCACGTAAAATTCAAGAAGGCGTCACTTGTTTACGCATCGGTTCGAGGCAGTCTTTCTTTGTTCTCATCCAAAGGGGCCTAAAATGGCACATTTCGCGGCCGCTAAACGTATTAAAAAGTCGGTACCGTTTGTGAAGAAGTGGGTAAATCAGGTAAAGTTACGAAAATCGTCACAGGACCGCGAAAACGGACGTCGCGAAGCAGCTCGCTTGAGCCCACGCTAAGATACTAGAGCTTGGTTCCTTGTAAAGAGAAAGTTCAGAGGAAAAACCTCGAGGACTTTGACTCAGCTGTCTCGCGAGATTCGAAAAATTTGGAGATCATTAGCCGAGTATGCAGAAAATCTCGTCAACAGCATGCCTCGAAGATGCCAGGCGGTTATGATACAGGAGGCGATTGGACAAATTACGGAGGTACTCGCGCCGTTGTTGGCACACCAAAGATTACATTGATGATAAAAAATGTTCTCGGAACACATTTTTTTTCAAGAATACGAGAGGGTCACGTTCTAACTTGACAGACTTTATGACCATAAAGTAGTTAAAAGAAGATAGACTCGTAACACATGGGCTGAAAAGTCCCGGGCCTAACACATAGATGGCGCTAGTTTTATTGCAGTCACCTTTTTTCAGTTAATACTAACCTTCAAAAGACAGCTGTTAAAATTTCATGATATTCTATTCATTAGTTTGTGAGTTATTGTGCTAAGAGTGACGCTACTTCTGTTATTTTCAAAACAATGGTCAAAAACAATTTCGTGTTTTAATTTTACACTGCTTCTTGATGGGAAAAAAATACCGTTCAAGCGAAGCAATAGCTTGAAAAGTGTTATGGGGACTCCGCTCCATCAGAAACAACAATAAAACGTTGGTTTGCTGACTTCAAACGTGGTCGTAGAGACACCGATGATGCAGAACGCAGTGGACGTCCAAATGAGGCGGTAACACCAGAAAACATCAAAAAAAATCTATAAAATCGTTTTTGAATGATCGAAAAGTGAAGTTGCGTGAGTTAGCTGACATCGTAAAGATATCAAAAGAACGTGTTGGCTTTATATTGCATGAGCATTTGACTATGAGAAAGCTCTGTTCAAAGTGGGTGCCGCGTTTGCTCACTGTTGATCAAAAACAAGAACGTGTTGATGATTCTGAGCAGTGTTTGGCCATGTTTAAACGTAACAAACCGGAATTTTTGCGTCGATATGTGACAATGGATGAAACATGGATCCATCACTTCACTCCGGAATCAAAACGATCGTCATCTGAGTGGACAACAACTGGTGAACCTCGTCCAAAGCGCCCGAAAGCACAACAATCGGCTGGAAAGGTTATGGCCTCGGTATTTTGGGATGTGCGTGGTGTAATATTCATCGACTATCTTGAGAAAGGAAATACCATCAACAGTGAATATTATATAGCGTTATTGGAGCGTTTGAAGGCCGAAATTGCAAAGAAACGACCGCATATGGCAAAGAAAAAAATTTTTGTTTCATCAAGACAACGCACCGTGTCACAAGTCAATCAAAACAATGGCAAAACTACATGAATTGAACTTCGAATTGCTCCCACATCCACCGTATTCGCCAAATTTGGCTCCCAGCGACTACTGGCTGTTCGCAGACCTGAAAAAAAAATGCTCGCCGGTAAGAAATTTCGCACGAATGAAGAGGTTATCGCTGAAACTGAGGCCTATTTTGAGGCAAAAGATAAATCGTTCTACAAAAGTGGTATTGAAATGTTAGAGCGGCGCTGGAATGATTGCGTTGCTCTTGATGGAGATTACGTTGATGAATAAAGCTAATTTTGAACCAAAAAAACCGTGTTTTCTTTGTTAGGCCCGGGACTTTTCAGCCCATGTGTTATTTCAGCGGATTCGGGTGAAACAAATAAGATATTAGATAAGTATTATTAGTGTTCTGTATGGAACCCTTATAAGATCACTACGGTGTTTGTCCCTCTGTCACACCCAGTTTTCTCCGAAACTATTTAACGTAGAAAGTTGAAACTTGGCACTAATATAGAAATTGATGTCCCCATCAGAGCCGTGTAGTTTTGAAAGTTAAATTTTGAGTTAAGCGGTTAGTTTTGGTTGAGTGAAATCGGAAGCGAAAAAAAAAATTACTTGGTCATCGAGCGGGGTGTCAAATGAAAGCTTATTAAAACACGAGTTCAAAAGTATATATGATGTAATAGTTGTACACAATTTTCTTTGTATTATTTTGCCCAAAATCGTTGTCCACCCCCTTATCTCAAAAAGTAGTAATCAAAAAATTTTGAAAAAGTTCTGAAATACTCCCCACAAGGTGTAGATTTAACGAAAATTATCACGAATGCATTACTTTTAATAATGCATCTGGTAAATAAAAAAAAAAACAAGGTGATTAGTTTTCAACAAATATCGAAAAGAAACTTTGTTGAAAACTCATTAGGGATGTGTTTTATAAAGTCTAAAAAAAAAATTTTTATTTTCAAGGCGGTACAGAACCCTAATTGCACTTGTCCGTTCTTTTTTTATTATTATACTCAAATTGAAAAAAATAAAACGACACAGCTCTGAAAAAACCATGAAAAAATTTATAATAAATAAATACGTCTTTAGTTTCTGTTTCTCTACTAAACCCGTGTAAGCCGAAATTGCGAATTATGTTTCCACCGTCCGTCGGCGTCGGCTAAAACCAAGGAGTTTATTAACTGTTCATTTAATATTTATGCTTCTCCTAAAAGTAATCTACAATTCCGTCATTATGGTAATTTGCGTCGATCTGAGAGAAACGCGTGAAAAGGCAGTCCCATTGGTTTATATATACGGCAGTAAAAGTGACAGCAGAAGTAAATAACTTTGTTGTGTAACTGTAAATTACTCTTAGAAAAAAACCAGCCAAGTGCAAGTAAAACTTACGCAATTAGTATTCCGTACGGTGATTACTTTTAAAATAAAATCAAATATTTACCTAGGTTAAGTTAATTAGGTCCCTGACATGTACATATCTTCAGCCCTAAATAGGTATTTTCACGTTTTTTCGTAGTCAATAATGTATAATAGTTATAGCATCTTAGCTACCTACTAGTCAATAATTCAATCTAGCTCAATCTAGATTACAGTAACAAATATTTACTACTTAAATATTTGTTTAATTATAAATAAATAAAATAAAATTCATATGTCTCGGTATAAGAGCGACGTGTGAATGGTACTGTACTGAAAAGTATATTAACAAAGTCAAGATACATCTTTTTCAGTTTTTTTTTATACCAGATAAATTATCAAACGTAATGCTTTCGTGGTAGTTTTCGCTCAATCTATACTTTATGAAGAATATTCTAGAATTTTTTCAAAATTTTCTGATTAGTACTTTTTAAGATGGGAAGCGGTACAGCAATTTTCGGCCATTTTTTAAAAAATAATATATTCGCAAATATTACATCATATCTATTTTTGAACTCGTGTTTTCACAAACTTTCATTTGACACCCCACTCGATGACCTGGTAATGTTTTCACTTCCCAAAACTAACCCTCTGATGGGGCCATCGATTCCTATATTAATGCCAAATTTCAACTTTCTATATCAAACAGTTTCAAAGAAAATCGGGTGTTACAGACAGACAGACACTGAAGTGATCTTATAAATGTTCCGTACGGAACACTAATAACAGAGAAGAAAGAATAACTTTGACCTTACTTAATTTTTACACGTACATGACGTCCCTAAATATAATTTAAACCAGTTATATTTATTTGCCGATGATACCGGAAACGTTTCTACTTCCAAAATCCCTAGATTAATAATCTCCAGGCTACAAAACTAATATCAGTCAGTTATAAAAATGACCTGACTAAAGGATATAATTTACTCTGAACTAAACATAAGTCATTTACTTCAGCAACACTAATAACGGCCTTCCACAAAGCAAGTTTAAAGTATAGTCGGTCAAGTAAGAATATATCTATAATATATATAAAATGCAACGTCTCTCTGTCTGTCTGTCTGTCCGTTAGTTACCTTATCACTGGAGAACCACTTATCCGATTTACGTACTTTTTTTTTAAAAACATACTTATGTTCTCTGGCCAGGTTATAGGCTATATTTTATTACAAAAGGTAGCATAAGGAATGAGCAGTGACAATAATAGTGAGTGAAGTCGGAAAAAAGTTTGCTGCTAGCGCGTTTCCTTGCAATATACAGCCTAAACCATTAAATATGGAACAGTATTATGTAGCAGAGAATATCTTTAATCTATAATATATATAAAATGCAATGTCTCTCTGTCTGTCTGTCTGTCCATTAGTGCGTTTATCACGCGAGAACCACTTATCCAATTTATGTGTCTTTGTAATTCATACATATATTCTTTGGCCAGGTTATATAATAATAATAATAATAATCTATATCTATAATATATATAAAATGCAGCGTCTCTCTTTCTGTCTGTCTGTCCGTTAGTGCGCTTATCATTGGAGAACCACTTATCTGATTTACGTGCTTTTTTTTAAAACATTCATATGTTCTCTGGCCAGGTTATCTATATATAATATATATAAAATGCAACGTCTCTCTGTCTGTCCGTCTGTCTGTCCGTTAGTGCGTTACGTACGTTTTTTTTTTTTTAAAACATACATATGTTCTCTGGCCAGGTTATAGGATATATTTTATTGCGTTAGGTAACATAAAGAATAAGCAGTGACGATAATAGTGAATCAAGTCGGAAGAAAGGCTACCGTTAGCGTGTTCTCTTACAATATACTGCCTAAACCATTAAATATGGAACAATATCATGTTGCAAAGAATACAATATATATATATAAAATGCAACGTCTCTCTGTCTGTCTGTCCGTTAGTGCGCTTATCACTTGAGAAGCACTTATTCGATTTACGTGTTTTTTATAAATTTATACATATGATATGTTCTATATAATTCGATATAAGCCTAGATAATGGGAGATAAGGTGAGATAATGGGAGATAAGTATAAATAATGGGAGATAAGCAGAGATAAGTCTAGGTAATGTAAGTTATGGTGAGATAATGGGAGATAAGGAGAAATAATGGAGATGAGCAGAGATAAGCCTAGATAATGGAAATTATGTAGAGATAATGGGAGATAAGAAGAAATAATGAGAGATAAGCAGAGATAAGTCTAAGTAATGGGAGTTATGGTCAGATAATGGGAGATAAGGAGAAATAATGGGAGATAAGGAGAAATAATGGGAAATAAGCAGAGATAAGTCTAGGTAATGGGAGTTATGGTGAGATAATGGGAGATAAGGAGAAATAATGGGAGATAAGGAAAAAATGGGAGATAAGGAGAAATATTGCGAGATAAGTCGAGATAAACCTAGATAATGGGAGATAAGGTGAGATAATGGGAGATAAGGAGAAATAATGGGAGATGAGCAGAGATAAGCTTAGATAATGGAAATTATGTAGAGATAATGGGAGATAAGGAGAAATAATAGGAGATAAGGGGAAATAAGGGCAGGTATTTTGTTACGTTAGGTAACATAAGGAATGAGCAGTAGCGATAGTAGTGAATCAAGTCCACGCGAGCGGAGCCGCGGGCACGGCTAGTCTCTAATATATATAAAATGCAAAGTCTCTCTGTCTGTCTGTTAGTGCGCTTGTCACTCAAGAACCATGCTTTTTTTTAAACATACATATGTTCTCTGGCCAGGTTAAAGGATATATTTTATTACATTAGGTAACATAAGAAATAAGCAGTGATGATAATAGTGAATCAAGTCGGAAAAAAGTTTGCCTCTAGCGCGTTCTCTAGCAATATACTGCCTAAACCATTAAATATGGAACAATATCATGTAGCAGAGAATATAATATATATCAAATGCAACAGCTCTCTGTCGGTCTGTCTGTCTGTCCGTTAGTGCGCTTATGACTTGAGAACCACTTATCCGATTACATGTTTTTTTTTTTTTTTTTTTTTAATTTATACATTTGTTCTCTTGGCCAGGTTATCTATAATCTTCTATAATATATATGAAAAGCAACGACTCTCTGTCTGTTTTTCTGTTTTCCGTTAGTGCGCTTATCACTCGAGAACCACTTAACCGATTTACATGTTTTTTTTTTTAATTCATACATTTGTTATCTGGCCAGGTCGTAGGATATATTTTATTACGTTAAGTAACAAGGAATCAGCAGTGACGATAATAGTGAATCGAGTCCACGCGAGCGGAGCCGCGGGCACGGCTAGTGGTCTATAACTTGTAGTCGGTAAAAATTCCTTTTTTTTAGGTGTTTGTTGGCACCTCTGTAAACAATGCTTTGAGGAAAGGTATTTATTTCTAACCTTATTTATGGTTCAATAGTATATTATCGAACATGAGTGCTGTATAAGCTTCGCGCTTCGAGGCTGTGTTCTTATGTAATCATCTAAAAAGATCCGCAAATGACGTCTACAGTCGCTCCTAAGAATATAGTCAAGTCGAGGGCATACTTTAAAAACTAATTAGAAAAATAATTTCAATCAATCATACAACAATATATCTACTTTTCCCATATAACTTTCTTAAATACCCAGTAATAACATAAGATTGATTTTAAAAGTTTTGGTTTCTTAACAGTTCTAATTGATTGCAAATATCGCAAATTTCCAAAAAATAAAACAAATCGAAAAAATGTTTCTTTCTTAATTATACTAGATACTATGAATAAGGAATACTATGAACATCAAAACAAATATAGTAGAAGAAATCCAGCGAAGACAGCGGGTCTGGTACGGACATGTCTGGAGAATGGATGACATATGAATCCCAAAATAAATACTCAATTGGACGCCGACAGAGAAAAAAAGAGGGAAACCAAAGGCTATATGGACGAATGGAATGCACAGAGCCATGTCGGAACGAAACCTACAACCAGGGGACTGGGCAGATAGAAGAGGGTGGAACCAGAGAACCGGAAGGCGCAAGACACTATAAAACCGAATACATATATGTATGTATATATATATATATATATATATATATATATATATATATATATATATATATATATATATATATATATATATATATATATATATGTTTAAAAATGGCATAGATATTCAGGATATTTGACAATTTCAAATAATTTTAGGCCAGGTGCAACTATGGACGACCAAGTCAAGTTAGGTTATGGGCAATTAAAAGACGTTTAAAATGTACAAATAGGCCAAATTTGGTATTTAATGGTTACTTGTTGTTGCGCACCTTATTTTTTTGAGATATAAATTGCATAGATATCCAAAACTGACAGTTATCAACAATCTTAGACCACGTGCAGCCATGAGCGACCAAGTAAAGTCAAGTTATGATCAATTAAAAGACGTATAAAATTCAAAAAATAGGCTTTTTATAACATTATACAAAATAATTCTTCTTTCTCACATTTGGTCAATGTGGTTTCATCTTTGGCTGACGGGCCCAAGCCAAGTCAGCACAAACACTATTACCATTGTGTATTAAGGAATGACCTGACAATGTTACATGTTTTCAAAATCACTGACTTCTGAATGTTTCTGTGTATGTTTGTGTTGAGTCCCAATTGTACTAAATGTGGTGTGAATGTTATTGGTGTAAGGCCTGTCGCTGATATAATGAGGGGAACAATGCTGACTTTTTCTTGTTTCCATAGCCTTTTTATTTCTGTTGCAAGGTCTGTGTATTTGGAGATTTTTTCTGTGTATTTCGTTTGGATGTTTGTGTCGTTCGGGACAGCTATGTCAATTAGATAGGTGACCTTTCCTTTTTTGCACTGAAAAGTAATATCGGGTCTATTGGCGGAGACTGTTTTATCTGTATGGATACTGATATCCCAGTAGAGCTTGTAATCTTTATTTTCAAGTATGTGATGTTGGGATGTATTTGTAGTACGGATCTGTGTTTTCTATAAGTTTGTATGTTGTGGCTAGTGTTTAGTGAACTACTTTTGCCGCTGAGTCATGTCTGGCTGTGTATTCCGTTCCGGCTAATATTTTACATCCGCTTGTTATGTATTCGATCATTTCTTTCTGCTGGTGGCATTTCCTGCATCGGTCTTCTGTAATAGTTGGGTCTTTGATGATAAGCTTTTGGTAGTTTCTGGTTAATATGATGGCAAGTAAGAAGCCTTCTGTTTCAGGGAATAGCTGCCCATCCTGTAACCAGGTGTATGATTGTTTTTTTAATTACGTGGTCTTATTCAATGTGGTATCTGTGTTTTTCGTGGAGTGTTTTTTCTGACCACGTTTTCATCTTTTCCTGTTGTAATTGGGTGTGACTGTGTGTCTGCTGGGTGGTTTGCCCGGGATAAGTCGAGAGGTGTGTAGTTTTTGTCTGCTTTCACTGCTGCTGTGTGGAGGCTGATTTGCTTGGTGTGAAAGAAGTTTCTAAGCGCTTGTATTTGTTCTGTATATAGTGATCTGATGTCTATGATTCCTCTTCCTCCTGCCTTCCTCTCGATGGTAAGTCTTTCTTTGCATGCGTTAGGGTGTAATTTTCTGTATTTGGTGAATTGAGAACGTATAAGGATGTGAATGTTTTCTATGTTTATTGGTTACAATTTGATAATTATTTCATTATTCGATTCAAAAAATTACATGCAACCGTTAAATACGAAATTTGGCATATTTCTGCATTTCATGCGTTTTTTAATTGCTCTTAACTTGAGTTTACTTGGTCGTCCATGGTCGCACCTGATTTTAATTTTAATCCAAGTTTAATTAAATTTTAATTCTAAGTTTAATCGAAACTGTCATTCCTGAAGATTTATGCAATTTATACATAAAAAAATAAGGTGGTCACCATTAAATAACCAATAAATACGAAATTTGACCCGTTTGTGCATTTTATACGTCTTTAGTTGCTCATAACATAAGTTTATTTAGTCGACCGTGGTAGCACGTAGTCTAAAAATGTTCGACATTGTCAGTCCTGGATATCTATATAATTTATATTTCAAAAATTTGACAATGCCTACATTTTTGTTTTGTTTTGCAACTATGATGTTATAGCGTAACTGTATTAAAAACAAGGGTAAAAATTCAAAATAAATCGAAAACTATTAGAAATAGGTATATGACATACTTAATAAAAGTTGGTTTTGTAAAATTTATCATAAAAAAATAATAATATACAGGGTGTGCCATTTAAAAAATTTGAAATTTTTCAATTTCAAAATAGTCGAAATGTATAAATTTATTTTGAACACCCTGTAGCATCTAACTCAAATTTCTTTACATATATCTTTTTTTTCATCTCTATAGAACGCTCGTACCAATTATGAGTATTCCACCTTTAGAAACAATGACGCTACTGGCAATTTTTACAAAACTGAAAACTAGATTTTTTAAAAAAAATTGAAATATTAGAAAAACTACTAGGTTTAGGTACACAACATTATTAATAAAAAAAACTTATAAAATTTTAGGCAGAATTTAAAAATAAATTAGAAAATAGAATGTGCACTTAACATTTTTTCGTCATTCCTGAAACGAATGATATAATGAACTTTACTCTATCGTTGACTCTCCCTGTATACCTGTGTAATTTATCTGCTGTATAAAAACAACAAAAATTTCAAGGTCATCAGTTTTCAACAAAGCTCGGAAACAAACTTTGTTAAAAACTCATTCGAGGTATGTTTTGTGAAGTCACTGATCATTTTACACTTCCGTAACGAAAATTTTTATTTTAAAAGCAATCAACGTACGGAACACTAATTGCTCAAGTCCGACCTGCACTTGGCCAGTTATTTTTTATATAAAGATTATCATGTGATGGTTTAATGTAGAAATTAACATAACATGATGATAGAACCTAAACTTCACAAAATGAAACAAAGCATTCAAGAAATCCTAAGCTAATCCCCTGAAACTCTAATTTTAGCCGCGTCGACGTTGCAAAATTGTTTTTTAACTTAGCCAATAAATTATAAATTGGGACTGTTGCAAAACAACTTGTACTAAAGGTTCAACTTAAGGTTAAGTTCCCCTTAACTTGAGTAACTGAGGATAGGCGGTACAAAATGGCTGTCAGATATAACAGATAATTGATAGATTTGTTCTAAAATAGAAATTGAATAATCATGGTCTGGAAATAGACTTTTATTAGTGCAAAATAATGACTTTTTTTTACTGCACTAATAAATGAGATAGGCATAGTTTAGATACAGCAATATTATGATTTTATCCCCTCCGGGGTATCACCAGGAGAATTGTTCTGAGTTTTGGACTTCTAAAAACTTGTGCTCTTTTGTTTATAAACAATTGAAGTTTTCCAAACGCGTTTTTTGAACTTAACATGTGAATAACTCCGGTTATATCAGTCGGATCGAGACAAACCAAAAACTAAATTCTTCGCAATGACATTTCCAACAAATCCTCGTTGGTTTTAAATCACTCAACTGTGTACATAGCCTACAAAATAGAAAAAAAACAGGCAAAAAC
>JAHKBH010001247.1:0-13000 GCA_019049505.1 Pachyrhynchus sulphureomaculatus
GGCATTGGTGAGAGCGTCACCAATCCTCTCCTCTTTTTACCTCATAGTGGGATTGCCACTATCTCAATAGGCATTAGTGAGATCGTCACTAATCCTCTCATCAAATTTATGTTACTGAAAACTTTGGTCGGACAAATACACAGTAAATGTTTATTTTACGTAAAGGTAGTGAGATTACTACTCTAACTCACCCTTTTGCATAATTATCTTAAAGACAATGACCTAACTGATTATGTGCAGCTACCGTGATTCGCTATCCTTTCTTATGTAGTCGTTTTGATTTTCACCTTTTTGTATAATTATATTGGAAACCATGACCTCAGCTGGTCGTGTGCATCGACTGCGATTCGCTGTCACTTCTCATATAGTCGGTATCTCTCGGTTGGATTTTTACCTAAAAGACATTCACGAACAGTGTCTTTGTTATGACTAGGATGCATAGTGGGAATGCCACTATTTCGATAGGCATTGGTGAGAGCGTCACCAATCCTCTTTTAAATTAACGGTACTGACAACCTTAGTCAGACAAATATGCAGTAAATTTTTATTTAAGATAAAAGTAGTGGAATCGCCACTTTAACTCACCCCTTTGTCTAATTATTTTGAAGACCATGACCTCATCTGATAGTGTGTAGCTACTACGATTCTCTGACCTGTCTCATGTAGTCAGACTCTCTCGCTTGGCAGGATCTCCTGGACACTATAAGGTCCTTTACATTTCGACTCCACTTGCCCTCCGATACGATTCTCCTAAGATGCACGCTCTACAATCCTTGATCTATTTTTTTTTAAGACGTCTACCCATTTTGAGCCAAAATAAGGCTTCATGTATTTGTCTCACCCTATATTGAGGTATAATACAATTTCACCGTAAGAAAACAAGGGCACAAAACATTTCGGTAGTTTTTGTTTTCTTTACAACTATATTATTCATATTACACGTAATTAATACTTCACGAAAAAACAGGACATTATATTGCAAGAATTATGTTTATGTTTATCGTCTTTAATGCACATTTATAAATCAATCATTTCATCCACGGGATTCCAACTTAAATAGTCCACAAGTGGCATTTTATTACCAGGGCGGTATTCGATACAAAGCCTTGTAATCTAATACACCAGCGCGTGACACGAGGGTGCAAGTTTTTCTTTGAAGAAGTCACTCGCATACAGTGAAATATATGATGAATTGTATGGTGTACATACAGATATTTTTGACATGTTATATGGTTGATAGTATAATTCGAGTCAGTTATTGTCTTTCTTTACATGCGACGGGCAACAAATTCATTGAGTCACAGTAATAACTCACTTTCTGACGTTGGCTTTTGGGGATTCTTCTACTTTACACACTAGATTAACAAAGTCTTCGTTCTCACTAACGATTTCACCGTCTTCGGCCATCTTTATTATTGTTATTATTTTTTTTTGCAAAATACTTCTAATACACTCTGTGTTCAAATCCCACTTCTGATGTTAGCTTTTATTTAAAAAACACTTTTGAGCAATTTCAACAACAATAACTTTTATTAACAATCGCAATCAGACATCTAACAAAGCTGGCCGACTACTTCGGCTCTCTAAACTAAAATTCACAGTGCATACCAAAAAATATCCCTGTCCCTAAATCTCATTAGGGTTACATAAATCCTTTTTATAAGCTGTGGTCATATCTGTAGTAATAACTAAAATTAATGGTTTTGGGACATATCAATAACAGTAACTTAAGTATAGTTAAATCTACATATATATATATATATATATATATATATATATATATATATATATATATATATATATATATATATATATATATATTGTAACATTCATTTTTTCCTGGATTTTAAGACCATGCAATGTTACTGATTCTTCACTTCAAATTGTATTTATTTTTATTTTAAAACATCGACCGGTATATTAAACAAAAGTTTCAGGACATTCAGTATATACTGTGTGGCGCGGGTTGCTGATCGAACCTACCGCCAGGCCGCGATTGGCGAAATGTTTGACCCGGAGTTTTGATTGGAGCGTCCGGATATTACCGGCAAAAATCGCACGATTATTTAAGGGCCTGAGAAACTACCAGAAAGGCTTATTTCCATCGAGCCGCAGACCAGGGCTTTTTTCGATCGAGCCGCAGACCAGGCAGTACCGTCTAGCCGAGAGGCTATTTTCCATCTAGCCGAAGTAGGCTAATTTTCTTCAGAACCCGCTAAGTAAAAGTACCAGTTTCGACCATAAAAGCTGTAGTGAGCTTTCTAAGTGTTAAGAAAAAGTGTGAAATCGGGCGAAGTCCATCACAGCAGGACTGAAAAACAGTAAGTCAACAAAAACTCCCTCCAATAGACTTATTTAAGAGCAGTGCATTAACAGCAATGAATAACAGACAAAAAAGTGAAGTGTAAAACACGATGTCTCGCCTTCGGGGGTTGTAAAAGTTTAAAGTTTAAATGTAACAACAACTATTTAGGCTAGAATTTTTTGGTATAACTGTAAAGGTTGGAACTTTTTATTTTCATTTTAAAAATATGAATAAATTCTTTTTTTGTTGATTAAAGCTAGTGTCTCACTGAATAGTTATTTTTCTTTTCAGGATCAGTTGTGCTAGACTAATTTCTTTTTAGTAATATCCATAAAACACTTCAGTTTTTTTTCTCATTTTTCTTAGCTGAAGTTAAATCCTTTCTATTTTAAAATGAGTGGTGCCCAAAAAAAGTCGTACAACTGAGGTTTCTTTAGAAATAGAATTAAATTCCAAAAAGACGTACAAAAATTATCTCTTACCCATATCTCTCCACCAAGGAAAACTGAGCTAGTATTTCTTTAATTTCTTTAGTTCTTTTAAAATCAGGTTTCACTCAATTCATTATCAGAAATTAAAGCGGGGCTGCAAGAAAATTGTGCTCAAGCTTGGGGCGTCCAGTATTTAAAAATGTTACAAAATGACGCAGTCTACATGGGGCGAAAAATAAAGCAAAATTAGCACACCTTACAAAATTACGCCCAAGCTTGGGGAAACATTTTTTCACACGTTACAAAATGGCGCCCAACGTGGGGCTTTTGGAATTTTATTTTTTAAAAAAGGGTTCAGTGTACTAGCTTTCGAACAAAATAAAAGCTCTAACTTTGCAGATATTTTTATTTCATAATATTTATTAAAAGAAACTACACTATAGCAGTAAGACAAAAGCAGGAAATTTGTGGAATTTTTTTATTTCAATTTATCTGATATAGATATTTGAATTTTGTTGTCGACTCTAAGATAAGAGATTCCTACTTTTTTCTTAACAGCTACCTTTATAGTTCAGATTTAGCAGATGTGCTGGTTTACTTTAATTTTTTGCAGTATTAGATTTTGCGGATAGCCGAGGAAAAAAAAAACGGTACGTTTTTTTTCTCACCTATATTTTGCATGAATATTAAAAATACTTTGCTGATAGACGAAACGATATTTGGAGATTTTTTTATAGGAAATTCTTAAGATATTAGTAAAAGAATTTTAATAGAAGGCAATACTTAGAAATTTTTTTTTGAAATTGTCGAAGATTTTTTAAATGTTTGATAAAGAAGTTTACATATTTTAAGTGCCTTCACGTATTTTTTATTTAGACTATTGGGAGCACAGGAGAAATATTTTTATGATTTTTTAAACAATTCTTTTAAATTGTATTCATTTATCATGGAAGCTTTAAATTTTAAAGTCAATCACTTACTGGAAAATGAATTCGACTATGAACTGAAAATCCGTCGTACTTTCTCAGAACGTCCGGTCGCGGATGAAAGAAAGATTCTAACGAGGATCTTAAGTAAAGAAATACTCCAATAAATCAGATTGGACTAAATAGTTACAAAAAGTTTCTGATTTTTTTAAAAGTCTAATAAAAAATTCTCCTTCTCAAGTTAAAACTCCTGCTTCTCCAAATGGTCACATGTCTCCTTTATTCGTGCATAAATATTTAGACAACAGACCGCATATCAAGATAAATCTATTAGGTGCCCATTTCTCGGCTTTATTTGACTCTGGTGCAAATGCCTCCGTTGTAGGTCAGAATGGTATAAAAATTTTAAGTCGTTTAAGTATAAAAATATGCCACGTCAAAAATAGAAGTGTTACCACTGCAGATGGCAGCCGTCTAAAAGTTTTAGGTACGGTTGAGTTGCCGCTAGTCTGCAATGGTCATTGTTTAGTAATTTCTGCTTTAGTAGTACCTTCTCTATCACATACTTTGGTTTTAGGATGTGATTTTGCACAAAAATTCGGAATACTAGTAAATTTTAAAGATAATTCGTGGTATCCACAGTCCCTAGAAGTCACTTCTCATACAAGTTTTAAAGATTGTTATTCAGAAAGTTCATTAGAAAACCTTTTTTCGCGTCTATGTACCCTAGATGATCTCTCGTGGACGGAACGCTTAAAAGCAGAAAAAGTAATAAGCTCTTTCAAAGAAATAAGTAGTAAAGATAGGTTAGGCCGAACGAATAAAATCAACATGTCTATAGATACGGCTGATGCCAGTCCTGTAAAGACAAGGCCCATCGCCATGTCTCCGAACATGTCAAAAGTATTGAATAAGGAGTTAGACGAAATGTTGAAACTCGGAGTGAAATCGTCTATGCTTTGACGGAAGAAAGCTCAACGAGGTCAGCAAATTTGATAACTATCCATTACCGAACATCGACAGAATTTTGTAAGGAGTTAGACGAAATGTTGAAACTCGGAGTGATATCGTCTATGCTTTGACGGTAGAAAGCTCAACGAGGTCAGCAAATTTGATAACTATCCTTACCGAACATCGACAGAATTTTGACATCACTCAGGAATGCTAAGTATGTATCCTCGATAAACCTTAGAAAGGCTTTCTGGCAAATTCCTTTAGACAAATCCTCTAAGGAAAAGACCGCTTTTGCAGTAGTAGGCCGAGGTCTATTTCAGTTCGTAACTATGCCGTTTGGTCTAAAAAACGCTGCTCAAACTCAGCAACGTTTAGTAGACGCTATATTTGGTCCGAAATATGAACCACATATTTTTACCTATCTCGATGATATTTTAGTAACATCGGAAGACTTCGAATCGCATATTCGCTTACTTAAAGAAGTAAAAGATAAATTGAAAGAGGCCGGACTGACGATAAATTTGAGCAAATGTGATTTTTTCAAAACTTCTCTAAAGTTTTTAGGCTATATTGTAGGCTCAAATTCCTTGCGTACCGATCCGGATAAAGTAGCAAGCATGGTTAATTATGCGAGACCTACTAATACTACGGAAGTTAAGCGCTTCGTAGGAATGTGTTCATGGTACAGACGTTTTATTGAGAATTTTTCTACCCTGTTGTCGCCTATTAATGATCTTTTGAAAGGACGAAAAAAAAAGGACAATCGATAGATTGGACAAAGGCAGCCGAAGAATCTTTTATAAAGATTAAAGAGCTATTGGTTTCAGCTCCCATTTTATCCCAACCAAATTTTTCCCAACAGTTTTATATTTTTAGTGATGCTTCTAATACCGGTTTAGGGGGCGTCCTAACACAGAAAATCAATGGTGAGGAAAGAGGGATAGCGTATGCCAGTAAAACTTTGTCAAAGGCTGAACGTAACTATTCGGTTGTTGAAAAAGAATGTTTAGCGGTACTCTTTAATATCGAAAAGTTTCGACCTTACATAGAAGGTGTTCCTTTCACGGTCATAACAGATCATTATAGTTTATTGTGGCTTAATTCAATTAAAAACCCTAGTGGCAAACTAGCGCGTTGGGCGATTCGGCTGAGACAACATGCGTTTAAAATGCGTTTTGATATCTTAAAGTTTGTGAGGACTTGTGAAATATGTGGAGCGCAGAAATCTCCAAATGCACTACCTATGGGACTGATGGGAAAAAGAGAAAACGGTTAATTACCCTTTTCAAGTCATAGCAGCTGATCTAGTAGGTCCATTTCCACGTTCAAAACAAGGAAATAAATGACTTTTCGTAATTTCTTGCTGGTTAACAAAGTATACTGTGTTATTTCCTTTGAAAAGCTCTAAAGCCGAATGCTTTTTGAAAATTTTAGAAAACGATATTTTTCTAATCCACAGAGTTTCATCGCTTTCGATATGCGATAACGGTACTCAGTTTACTTCTGAGTGTCTTAAGAGCTTAAGTGAGACATATAGTTTTAACATACGTTTCAATCCCGTGTGCCCTCTACAATATAATTTCGTTCAAAGTAATATTCGTTGATTCACGTGATAATTCGGGATAAAGGAATTTCAAAGATTCAAACACGAAGTAACCGGGTTTACACCGTCTTTCTTAGTTTACGGCAGACAGATACCTCTATCTGGATCGTATTATAAAAATTTAGATTTGGATGTCAATATTGACAGCGAAATAATTCCGGGTAACAGGGGTGCGTACGCCGAAAATTTAAAGGATTTAAAAGATATTTTCACCGACGTGCGTAGTAGGATACATAAGGCTTATGAGCGGAACAGTAAGTCTTACAACCTGAGAAAAAGGGATTTTTGCCTTTAAGATAGGTGATCACGTTTGGCGAAAAAATAAAATTCTTTCCAGTGCAGCTGATAAATTCACATCTAAGTTGGTACCTAAGTATGTGCATTGCGTGATTAGAGAAAAGATTTCGGATTTGGTTTATGGTTTAGTTAATTTAGATGGGACTAAAGTAGGACGATGGCATATTAAAGACTTAAAACCATTCAATGAACCTAACCCTAATGAAAGTTTGTCAGAAGAAGAATAATTTATATTTACATTATCTTAATTGCTTTAGTTTATTTTTTTTTGATGTTGCTCTGTAGAGGTGACGACCTCGTTTTTTTTGACTGTTATAAAAGTTGAGCTGAGGATAGCTTACTTTTATAGTTTTTGCTAAGGTTTTGGGTATTGGCCATATCCCAAACTTAGGTTGATTGTAGTTGATGATTAGCATCGACTCAGCTGTTGCGAGCTTGCGAAAGAGTCACACTCAGGATATATCATAAGACTGGTATGTCGGTGGTCGCGGGATTTGATTTGCTTATGACCCCAAATAATATCCAGTTCTTGACACTTGGAAGCGAAATTTTGATTAGAGGCAATCCAAGGTGATCTTGAGTTAGGACAAGCGCAAGATGTAGCTCGTGTAGTGTGATGTAGAGTCAAAAATTTTTATGAGCAATTTCAGAGTTTGTTACCCGAGTGGGTGTATTTTTATTACCTTAACGGTATATTTTGGGTGCAATTAAGAGTAAATTGATTTTGGTTTATCCAGTAAGTCTAAGACTTGGATTATTTTGGTTTAGATCTTCTTCTGCATTGACAAACTGAGGGTATTTTCGATTTTTTTTTTCCAGAGCCGTTTAAACGTTACCTTTGAGTCACTAATTTTTTAAAATTTTTTTTGCATGGACTCATAGGCGTATGTTGAGTTTTTTCGGTTTACTATCAGATGGATAGAAAATTGAAGTTCTGCAAGAGAACTAAAGGCTGATCATTTACAGGAGATGAGAGCAGAGTAAGACAGTCGTTTCACAAAGAAATGATCAAAATCTGATACCGAGATGAGAACCTTGTCAAGAGAGGCTAAGCGCAGTGAAGGAAGATTCCTAACCGAATTTTTAGATTTCCAAGAGGTAACCTAGAAGTTTGGGCTGACAGAAAACGGTTATGCCTGATACCTGTAGCAGTTTCTTCTAGAGGCTATTGTCTAGGGAGACGATTAACACCATGATCGAATATTTTAGCTGTCAACGATGTTTTCTTCTTGTTTCTGATTAAGCTGGAAAAGCTCTTGTCGTCTTCAAAAGTTTTGTTGCGTTGCCACCGAAAAATTGAGAAATTTTTGCTTCCTGTAGCTTTTCAAGCTCATTTTCGTTTTTTTTGGAAGTTTCCGTAAGAAGCTTGGTAAGTCAACCTTGTAAACCTTTTAGGTTGTATCCCATGAGTTATTTGTTTTTACAGGCTGTGATGCACCGAGTGCTAACAGATGCCGTTACGACGTTTGGCAGGGAGTTAGTCTTCCTGAGGAACAGACTGATTGGAAGGGTAGTCTATGGGGGGTGAACGTTTGACCTTTGGGACCTTTAGGGGTTTTGTTACCCAATGGCTATTTCTATTTGAGCCAAAGGAGAGCCTAGCTACTGTAGTCGACCTCAGCTCCAATTAGCCTATTAGTGGTGACAGGCTGTTGGCAGTAGTGTGTTTCGGAACACCCTATTGATTAAATTTTTTTTGACTTATGGTGGTGTGGTAGACACCGTTTTAGTTTAGTGGATGCTATAATCTACTCCCTTTTGTTGGTGGACTCCAGGGTCACCAATTCTGTATTTTTTTTTTGTCTCCACCTTTCAGTATATCGTGGTGAAGTGTTTGTCTCCTGTTATGTGGGATGGATTGAATGTTTTTCGTTGTTGTTCTAGGGCGAGACCAGTACACGAGGGTTCTTCATGCAACTTGAAGAGGCGCAATGCTGGTTAAGTTTTATTTCTCTGGGTAGCCACCCTGAAGAATGACGGAGAGCGTTTTTTTTTTTTCTGGCCATGTTTCTAGGCAGATTTGTCACTTTGGTGCGATGTGCCGAAGATTTGATTAGCTTTGCTAAGAGCTTTCACCAAGCTCAGTATGGAGTAATCATCACCTAGAGTTAGGGATTTGAACTCCTGTAAATATTTCTGTATATATTACTGTACATATTTCTGTATATATTTCGGTGTATGTTGGTTGCCTGAGGGCATGTGCTCAAAATGCGAGATTTTGAGTCGTTTTGCTTATGGACTCCTATATAGGATTATGACTTTAGGGAGGTCCTATTTCGAGACTTGCTGTCTCATATAGTTATGTTGGGAATGTTTCCTTGAATGTTAGTTGCGCGCGGACTAATCATTCTGTTCTTAGTGAACATTGCTTTTTGAAGCAGGATCATTCAGTTTGGTGAATTTTAGCTTTTATAGCTATTCACGGTGTTTAGAGTAGAATTTTTTAGCTTTTGTAGCTATTCACTGCGCTTATAGTGATTTAGTTAGCTTTTATAGCTGCTCACTATGATCATGGCGAGTTTGTTCTTTTAGAACGCAGACTTTGTGTAGTCGAGGACTATTTACAGAGTGTTTTCTTGGCGAGGAGCCGAGCTTTTTCTGGTGATATACCAGAGTGTTTTCTTGGCGAGGAGCCGAGCTTTTTCTGGTGATATACCAGCGCGTTTTGTTGGCGATAAGCTGACGTGTTTTCTGGCGATCAACCAGAGCGTTTTCCCTAGCGATTTTAGCATGTCTAGATGTCTTAGGACGTCGACATTGCGCGATAGAGTGCGATTATTTTCCGAGTGCGACTAGTAGTGATACTAGATTTGGAATGTTCTCTTAGCGATGAGCTAGAGCATGGATGGCGATTTTTCCCGAGCGTTTGTCTGGATATTTATCCAGATATTTTTTTTTTTTTGGCCTTGTGCTAAATGGTCTGACAAGACTTTTTCTTTTTAGTGTAAGTGTTTGCACTAGAATCATTTTTTTATTTTTTTTCTTTATTTAAGAATTTTTATAAATTTCTTTTGCTGAAATAGAAAATTTTCAGACAATCCTTAAAATATCTTAAGGCAGGTGTTCATATTTTATTTCAGTTCATTTTTTTTTTGATTTAGACAAGAGTCTAGACAGTTATTTTTTTTTTGTTTTGGTAACGATAACAGAGCTGATTCTTTTATATAAGAGGACCGCGATTGTTACTTTGAACTGGTATTTCTTATGTTCATGCAAGAATTTTTATTTGCTTTTTGATGTACTTAACCTTAGTGTTTAATTAAGTTAAGTCTAGTTATAAGATTCTTGTGTACTTGCAAAAATTTTCATTTGGTTGTCATTGTACTTAATATTAGTGCTTAATAGAATTAAGTCTAGTAGTAAGGACCGAAGTTTGTAATTTTGTTTTAAGTTCTGACCTTAGTATTAAGTGATAGTGTACCACTTTGTACCTTTTCATCAGTAGCCTTAGTTTAATAGACTAGTGTAGTCTATTTCTTTTTGGAAGGGGGTAAATGTAACATTCATTTTTTCCTGGATTTTAAGACCATGCAATGTTACTGATTCTTCACTTCAAATTGTATTTATTTTTATTTTAAAACATCGACCGGTATATTAAACAAAAGTTTCAGGACATTCAGTATATACTGTGTGGCGCGGGTTGCTGATCGAACCTACCGCCAGGCCGCGATTGGCGAAATGTTTGACCCGGAGTTTTGATTGGAGCGTCCGGATATTACCGGCAAAAATCGCACGATTATTTAAGGGCCTGAGAAACTACCAGAAAGGCTTATTTCCATCGAGCCGCAGACCAGGGCTTTTTTCGATCGAGCCGCAGACCAGGCAGTACCGTCTAGCCGAGAGGCTATTTTCCATCTAGCCGAAGTAGGCTAATTTTCTTCAGAACCCGCTAAGTAAAAGTACCAGTTTCGACAATAAAAGCTGTAGTGAGCTTTCTAAGTGTTAAGAAAAAGTGTGAAATCGGGCGAAGTCCATCACAGCAGGACTGAAAAACAGTAAGTCAACAAAACTCCCTCCAATAGACTTATTTAAGAGCAGTGCATTAACAGCAATGAATAACAGACAAAAAAGTGAAGTGTAAAACACGATGTCTCGCCTTCGGGGGTTGTAAAAGTTAAAAGTTTAAATGTAACAACAACTATTTAGGCTAGAATTTTTTGGTATAACTGTAAAGGTTGGAACTTTTTATTTTCATTTTAAAAATATGAATAAATTTTTTTTTGTTGATTAAAGCTAGTGTCTCACTGAATATTTATTTTTCTTTTCAGGATCAGTTGTGCTAGACTAATTTCTTTTTAGTAATATCCATAAAACACTTCAGTTTTTTCTCATTTTTCTTAGCTGAAGTTAAATCCTTTCTATTTTAAAATGAGTGGTGCCCAAAAAAAAAAAAAGTCGTACAACTGAGGTTTCTTTAAAAATAGAATTAAATTCCAAAAAGACGTACAAAAATTATCTCTTACCCATATCTCTCCACCAAGGAAAACTGAGCTAGTATTTCTTTAATTTCTTTAGTTCTTTTAAAATCAGGTTTCACTCAATTCATTATCAGAAATTAAAGCGGGGCTGCAAGAAAATTGTGCTCAAGCTTGGGGCGTCCAGTATTTAAAAATGTTACAAAATGACGCAGTCTACATGGGGCGAAAAATAAAGCAAAATTAGCACACCTTACAAAATACGCGCCAAGCGTGGGGAAACAACTTCTCACAGGGTACAAAAAATATATCAAACTGAGGATAGATTATATGTATAAAAATACGTATACAATATATATATATATATATATATATATATATATATATATATATATATATATATATATATAACAGCTGACGCTGACAGCTGCGTTCTCTTCGATGTTCATTCTGCTTCTTATTTCTTCATTTGTTATTCTCTACATACGTGTCACTCTACAACATCTTCTCCAATACTCCATCTCTACCGCGTTAATTTTAGATTTATTTCTTTTGTTGATCGTCCATGTTTCTGACCCGTATGTCATTATGTTTTGTATTATTGATTTGTATATGCGTGTTTTGTTTCTCTTTGTAATGTGCTTGTCCCACAGGATCGAATTTAATTGTCTTATGCATGTCCGCGTTTGTCCTAATCTAGCTTTAATCTCTTCTTCTGATGTTGCGTTTTTTGAAATGATGGTTCCTAAATATTTAAATCTATCGGTTCATTTGATTATTGTTTCGTTATCGACTTCTAGATTCTCCACGTTTTCCTCCTTTGTTGTTAGATATTCCGTTTTATCAAAGTTTATTGCTAATCCTGCTTTAGTGTATTCTTCTTTCAGTTTTCTTACCATATAACTGAGGTCTTCCACATCTTGCGCTATGATGACTTGGTCGTCTGCGAAACTTACGAGTATATAAGTAATCTTCTCGTATTGGGACTCCCATTCCACTACATTTTTGCTTCCATTTTTTTAATGTTTGTTCGAGGTATATTTTGAATAGTATTGGGGATGTAGAGCATCCTTGTAATAGGCCTTTTGATGTTTGGAGTCTCTTCCCTATTTTCTGTCCTATTTTTATGTTCACTGTGTTGTTTTCGTAGAGAGCTTTTACTGCGTATATTAGTTCTTTGTCAATGCCTATTTCTTTCTTTGCGTTCCATAATCTTTGTCTTGACACTGAGTCATAGGCCTTTCTTATGTCTATGAAGGCTAGATGAACTTCTCAATTCTTTGCCAGTTTTTTTTCCATTGTTTGTTTTATAGTGTATATGTGGTCTATACATGATTTTCCGGCTGTAAAGCCTGCTTGGTCCAATTTTTCCTTTTGTATTTTCCTCCATGATATTTTTTAATTTTTCCATACAAACGTCCCATACTCGATATTATGCTTAGGCCTCTATAGTTTGTGCATTTTCTGCGGTCTCCCTTTTTAAATATAAGCTTTTGACCATTCCTCTGGTATTTTTTCTCCATTTATCGCTCTGTGGAACATATTTCTTAGCATTCGATGTAATTTATTAGATCCGTACTTAATCATTTCATTTACCACACCCCCAGGCCCTGCAGATTTACTATTTTTGAGTGTTTTTATTGTCATCTTTACTTCTTCATAGCTTAGTTCTATCTCTTTTATTTCCTTTATTCTGTTCTTCTTCAGGGTTCTCTTCTTGGAATTCTTGTCTGTCTTCTGTTAGCAGCTTCTTGTAATATTCTTCCCACTCGCTTTCTGGGATGTACTCTATATACGTCTTCTCTCTATTGTTAGTCTTTAATGCTTTAATTATTCTCCATGACTCTGTGCTTCTAGTCCCTCCTATATACTGTTCTACATGTTCGCACGATTTTTCCCATCTCTCGTTCTTTTCTTTGTATATATATATATATATATATATATATATATATATATATATATATATATATATATATATATATGTATATATATATATATATATTTATATATATATATATATATATGTATATATATATATATATATATATATATATATATATATATATATA
>JAHKBH010001252.1:0-14002 GCA_019049505.1 Pachyrhynchus sulphureomaculatus
GTAGCCAACATGATAACCAACGATCGTTGAACAATCATGATACCCGAAGAACAAGAAGAACTGATAAGGTTTTAAAACGTGCAGGAATATTGTTGTAAAGTTTATAGATATTCTAAGAAAAGGACTGCTGATAAAAAGCAGTACAGTGAGATGAACGGAAGATGTAGCCACGGTGCCTGAAAATAAGCATGTGCAAGTCAGTTTTATGGAGAATTTTAGCTCTTAGATACGAGGGACGATTAAGGAGTATTTCTGAATTAAATCAAATGGCTGTATGTAGTTTCGTCTACGATTTTCTATAGAAAGCGATGCTGTTTCATTTAACTTAAAAGAAATAGAATCATTGGACGAATACTGTATATAAATCTTAAGCAGTAATTTTTGTAAGCGTTAAATCTTGACCTTTACCAGCGTCAGAAAAATTGAAATCACTAAGAACTAGAGAATTTGCACGGTTTATGTCCTAAGATTTAGATGAAAGGTGTGTATGTAGAAATAATCTCTTTATATTTGCCTAAGTAGTTTGAATACATTGATTTATGTAAGACGTAGTTTGAACCTTAAGGTCTTATCAATAAATAAGCTTATTTTATTTTTGACAAACTTTTCTAAGAAGGAGTACGGTAAAATTAAGACCATAATTTAAAATGAAAATTTAATTTTATAAAAGATTTAGTCGAGTGGTTTTCTATAATGTTATCCAGTAACCCAATAACGGAGACATCAATTTTAAATTTACTGTATATATGTATATATATATATATATATATATATATATATATATATATATATATATATATATGTATTATAATTAATGAATTTCGAATATAAAAATAAGTTACGCACCTTAAAACCATCTTATTTCTTAAGGGGTTTTGACCGCACTAAAAGGGAAAGTGTTTATATGTTAGAGCTGTTTGCTTTTACTTATATAACTTGCAAAAAATGTGAATTTATGCTGACCTATGTTAAGATTTGTTTCTCAATTGTGATATATTTATTGTATTAAATTATATTAAATCTGACTTAAATTACCGATGTCTTGTTTGTTATTGACAATATGTTGATCTTTTTTAAATTATTTCTTTTGCTAGAAATTTATGATAATCTCTTTCTAGGGTGACAACTTTAATGTTTAAAAAGCCGAGTTCATGTTTTTGATTTTATTCGTGCTTATCTAAGGTTGTAAATACATTTCTTGTATATTTATATTCATTTAATCAGTTTCTAATATAAATATATATATATATATATATATATATATATATATATATATATATATATATATTAGAGTGACCGGATCTCATAGAGGGGGAAAAAAAATGTCGGAATCTTGTTCGTCTGGACCCCACAAAACGATTCCCCTTTCCAGATATTGAGATAGCCGAAATTTGAGCTCGATTAAAAGACGTTAACCCGTGCCGCTCGTCGCTCAAAGTTTGAAAAAAATCCAAATTTTGCAGCCAAATGGCTGACATATGGAGCCATAACTCCAGAACGGTAAATAATAGAAACACGCTTAATATCTCAAAAGAAAGCTAATGTTGTTCTTCAAAATTTATGTTCTATACATAATTGTTCTTATTTTAAGTCAAACCGAGTTACAACAGCCTTTAGCCCCAAAAACGTGACCTGGTACCACTAGGAGCATACTTCGTATATTTTGTTATTAAGTGATAAATTTTGCTTTTTTTTGGTATATTTTTGAGTAAACTAGAAATATAATAAAAAAACAAGTAATACTTTTTTTTTTTTTTTTTTATTGGTCTGGCACACGTGCTGCAGGGAAGTCCCTAAAGCGCTCCAGGAGCGACACGAGTGCGGAAAAAGCGATTCACGTTGTTCTTGAATCGCTGCAAATTGTACTCGGTGGGAAACACAGCGCTGGGCAAATTATTCCAAAGGGATGACGTTCTCCATATAAAAGATTTCTTGAAAAGCGTTGTACGCGGAGTAACAAGCTGAACCTCATACGGATGCGAAGCACCAGCGCGACGTGTATTTCTAACATGCACCGCTTTGGGAGGAATTAAGCGGGCTACATCCTTCGAACACTTTCCATGAAAATACTTGTAGAACAGACTCAAGTCGCCAACCGTTCTCCGATGTTCCAGCGAATCAAGGCCGCCGGTCAATTCCGGGTCCCCAATCAGACGGACCGCTCTTCTCTGAACAGAATCCAACAAATGCAGTGTATGTTTGGGAGCGGAGCCCCAAACGTGGGAGCAGTATTCCATAGTTGGTCGAATTTGGGCTTTGTAAAGAATTAACAATTGTTGTGGGGTGTAAAGCTTTCTGGTTCTAAACAATTTTCCCAACTTTTGAGAAGCTCTCCTTGCTATGCCTGCCACATGTTCATGCCAAGACATATTTTCTCCCAAACTAACGCCCAACAAATTGAGCGACGATGCTAGGGGAATGGAGTGCCCCGACATAACTATGTCGGGTTCAGCAACGTTAACTTTTTTAGAAAAAAAACTGCCGCTTGAGTTTTTGTAGCGTTAAATTCCACTTGGTTACTGTCACCCAAGACAGAATTTCTTCCAGGTCTTTGATAAGTTGAACGACCTCCTGCTGTCTGCGGATATTCGCCTGAGCAGCCGATGTCCGAGCGTTCAAGGCGAAATGAAGAGACAAGCGTACTGTCATCTGCAAAGCTATAGATTGGATTCCCGGTCTTTTCCAGCAGATCGTTAATGTAAATGAGAAAGAGAGTAGGAGACAGTATGGAGCCCTGGGGCACACCAGCGTTGATTAGTGATGGTGTTAGAAAGAAATCCGTCGACCGCCACTCGTAAAGAACGCTCTCTGAGGAAACATGAGAGCCACAAACAGAACCTTTCAGACATACCATAAGAGCGCAACTTAGCCAACAGTCCATCGTGCCAAACACGGTCGAATGCCTTGGATACGTCAAGAGCAACCGCTCGAGATTCTCCAAAGTGTTCAATTGCGTTGTTCCAAACATGTGTTACATAAGTCAGAAGATCTCCTGTTGATCTATGTTTACGAAAACCATATTGGTGATCGCTAATAATATTGAATCGTTCAAGATATTTTAGAAGATGCTCATTGATAACCTTTTCCATGACTTTCGATATTATGAAAGCAGTGCAACTGGTCGGTAGTTATTTGGCAAGGTCTTCTTACCTTTTTTAGGTATCGGCTGAACCGTGGCATATTTCCAGCAGGACGGAAATATTCCCTTTCTGTAGGATAGGTTAAAAAGTCTACAGAAAACTGGTGTTAGTTCCTTGCACAGTTTTTGAGAACTATGGCAGGTATTCCGTCAGCGCCAGAAGCCTTCTTGGTGTCTAGCTTCATTAAAAATACGCTTTATGATGCGCTGTCTGAAGACAACATCGGGCATCCTTGACTGCAATATGGGAATAGTAGGTGGTGTTTTCCCTTGGAAATCGACAGTAGAATGTGAAGCAAAGAGTTCAGCCAACAAGTTCGCTCTCTCAACAGGTGTGGTTGCAATGGAATTATCTGGCCGTGTGAGTGGTGGTATGGTGGATTTGGTAAAATTTTGACTAACTGCCTTAGCGACTGCCCAAAAGGACTGGAATTGTTGGGACAAGCGAGAAGTTTGTTTCTAATTCGTTGATTGTGTGCCTCCTTGGTTTTGTCGATAATTCCCTTGCATCTGTTCCGGGCATGAACAAAGATGTTTCGATTTACGGTGTTAGGATTTTCACGCCATTGTCGGTAGGCAATATGTTTAGTAGCAACAACTACTGATAAGTCTAATGACATTTTTTATTTTAAAATATAAAAATTAGGTATATAATACATACAAAACAGACACAGAAAAGATACAGACGTAGTACCTACATGAGTTGATAATTTTACATAGTTATCTAATCCATTCTAGAGCTTTTGTTTAAAGTAGTTTTTGAAACGTCAGGATATAATGCTCGGCATTTACTTACAACTTGCAGGACATATTGCTTTTGGTCTTCATCTTTTGTCAGAATGTCGTTAAAGTCGGTTATTAATTTAACACCACGCTCAGCCATATCATTAAACTACTTTTAATGTTTTGACAATTTTCAATCCTTCTTGGAAGTCATTATTTTGAGGCCAGGTGTTTGGATGTTGTCTTAGGAAATCTGTTTTTATATTAAATTGGTCAAAGAATGTAAACGTTTCTTTGGTAAGTAAATTTACCAATCCTCCATCAACTACCTCTTTTAAGTTTTCTTTCCTAACTTTTGGATTTACAACCCTAGCGTGCTGTGATGGTTCATCTATGCTACTAAGCAATTTATTAGCCATTAACAACTTTTCATCGTCTGTAATGGTGGGATCAAAAAACGATAATCCCACCAACTTTGCATTCAAATACCACAAATGGTTCGAAAATTTGGTCAGGGCTATTTCTGCAATGTCGTTGTCACATTCTTTATAGTCTAACAGACTATGCAAAATACCTAAATCTTGCTTTGGTGCAAGATGAGCTTTTGGAGCATTGAACCAAGCTTTACAATAAATTTTAACTAGGAAAACAGAAATGGCACGCACAGAACTTTCTTCTTCTTTAGACATCTTAAATTGACGACGAAAAATGAACATTTTTAAGCAGTAAATAGCCTTTGCCATCCACCTAGCGTGATGAATGGCTCCTGGAGTTCTAAAAACCCACAACATTGCCGTCTAGTGATCCAACAAATACGAGAACCAACTGCAACAGCTGCCTTTAGTCATCTCTGGGGTGGCTCTCAGTTAATTTGGTCTCGAATTCAGCAGTAATATTTGCAATTACTTCTGGAGTTAGCTGCTTTTGTATTAGATTGTCACTGATACCTGTGTCGTATTTTCCTTTGTCTATCTTGGGCCACGCAGTGAGGAATCTCTTGAAAATGTCTGGATGAGGTCCAGTGGTTGATCCCATTTTTGTGTCGAATACGCCTCTTAACAGAATTTCCAAGATATGGTGACGGCAAGCTAGGTATAACAATTCTCTTCCTAACATTTGCTCCAATATGACGCATACTCCTTTGAGTCTTCCCGTGTTGGATGCTGTAGTGTCGAAGCACATCGCCTTGACGGTGTTGAGAAGACCCCATTCATGTAGGCATTCATATACGGCTACGGCTTGCTCCTCTCCAGAGCTGTTTGCTGTTACAGGAACTCCCAGTAGCTGTTCCTTTTCGCCATATGAAATAGCTATAGCTATTCGCTCACATTGTTCATTTTTTAAAACACCCGGTAAAAGTTTACCGTCCCAATGAACAACCACGGGCTCTTTTTCAGGAATGTTTACTTTATCAAAAATTTTTTTATTATATTGTTCTCTGAACATTTGCCTTCTATCATGTAATAAAGTTTTCGAGACTTTGTACTCAAGAGGGTCAAGGTTTAGTGCTTCTAGAGTAGCTATTAAAATTCTCGTGGCATTTCTGTCGGATACCTTACATCGATCTAATAAAATGGACAATTTCATGTTTAAAATCTCTTTAACGCCCCTTGCAAATGAAACTTTCATCCTCTTGCTCTCAGATGGTCCTGGATCTTCTGCAGCTTCTTCAGGGATGTCCATTTCCTCCAAGCTCTCAAGTTCCTGGTAGATGCTGTCCTCTTCAGTGTCTTCTTCTCCTTCTTCGAACTTGTCTTCTTCATCCGTCTCTAAGAAGCAACAAAAGAAAGAGAAAAAAAAAGACTATAAAAACTTGTCGTTTTAGCAGAATAGTAATAATACATAGGTACTAAATTACCTACTTCTAATTATCAAAAGATATTATTTAAAAAATATAAACTCAATCATAAAGATGCCAAATCATGCTCTCATGTACAATTTTCTTTCAATTATAATGAAACTATTTACTTATTTGTTTATCTATTTTTTAGAATACTAATAATAAAAAAAAAACTCACCAATATCAAAAGTTGCTTCTTGGATTTGTCGGTTCATTTTTGCAAGTTCCTTTTGCACCTTGATTTCTTCAGCTCGAGACAACTTGAGATCCACTCCAGTCATGGAACCTGGGCGGCCCTTCTGCCTCTGTTTCACGAGAAACGCCTTATCTTCTTCCGATTTCATCAGAGCCAAGGCATCTTGTTGAGCAATATCAAAGAGATCATCCAACTTTTCAACAAACTGTTTAAATTTGTTCTTGGCCGTTTTCGATGTTTTCTTCCGGTCTTTTTGAAGAGTTCTCCACTCGGCGTGAAGTTTTTCCAGCTTAGTAATTGCATCTTGCTCATGTTTAGTCGGGATTCGAGCTTTCTCCCAAAAAATGAACACTTCTCGTATTGTAAGTTTTGCTGATTCTCTTACAGTTAATTTCACAGTACGTAAATTATAAAATAAAGCACACAAAACTTGACGATTTGAGGGTAGTTTACAACCGGTGATCTGGTGAATGGGATAGCCCACAAGAAATATTTTATCCTTGGTCCGGCTTTGTACACCTGATGTGGATGTCAGGGCAATAGGTAAATAACAGTTAACTTGGAAAATGAAACAAAATATATTGCAAACTTTAATTTCAATAAAATGTTTTCAAATGTCTTTTAAAATAATACTATAATAGTTATAAAAACAATAACACACACACTTGGAAAATTAAAAAAAAAAAAAAAACGTTAAAATATCTTCACTAGATAATTGTTCGATCTAACCAGCTCAAAGGCACTTTAGAAACTAAACTGAATAAACAAAAAGGTCGGTTGTACGCTGAAGTAAAATCACCATCCCTAAAATAGAAATTAGATTCACCCTCCTTTTTACCTGTCAAACGGGTCTTTCTTTGGTAAACTAGTCAGGTAATCCCCATATAATAAAAGATTAAATTTGAACAAAAGGCTTTTTATGTTTGAAAATTGAGTTCCAAAATACTTTTTAACAAAAAAATGTTAATTCCGAGACACATTATGTGAAAAAAAACCCGTAAAATTCTTAGAATACTCCCAACACTGGCTCCTACTGGTACCAGGTCACGTTTTTGGGGGGCTGTTGTAACTCGGTTTGACTTAAAATAACAACAATTATGTTTAGAATATAAATTTTGAAGAACAACATTAGCTTTCTTTTGAGATACTAAGCGTGTTTCTATTATTTACCGTTCTGGAGTTATGGCTCCATATGTCAGTTTTTTGGCCAAAAATTTGGATTTTTTCAAACTTTGAGCGACGAGCGGACACGGGTTAACGTCGTTTAATCGAGCTCTGAAATTTCGGCTATCTCAATATCTGGAAAGGGGAATCGTTTTGTGGGGTCCAGACGAACAAAATTCCAACATCGATTTTTTGCGGTCACCCTAATATATATATATATATATATATATATATATATATATATATATATATATATATATATATATATATATATATATATATATATATATATATATATATATATATATATTTTATTTTTGACTTCGTAAAGTACACAAATATAAAAAAATATACCAATACTTGGAAACATGCGCTCTAAAATACACACTAAATTTGACTACCTCACACTAAAGAAGATGCTCCATTTTATGGTGAAATATTAATAAATGGAAAATTAGAGGATGTACCTTATTAATATAATCAACAAAAAAGTATTTCATGATTAAAAACTCTTTTAAAGTCACATAAACAAATTACATATTTACTGCCAACGTACGTTAAAGAATAAAATTCAAAGGTAGAAAACACAGATAAAAATACTGAGAAGTATGCTAAAAAATCTCTCGATATGAAAAATAAAACTAAAAAACGTTTATGTGATGTGTGCCTAGATTATTATTTTATGTGATTTAATACTATTTGTTATGAAGTCGGAAATTAAAGCTTGTTTTTCGTTATCCAACCAACCTGAGAAAAAGAAGGGAGGGTATTTTTTTACGAATACGATACTTCCTGTTAGCAGGGAAATTAAACATAATAATTTATCTGATGTTCGATAAATACAATTCCGCCAACTTTACCGACTGATATTCATCAAATTAACCTTTTTAGATTGTAGAACAATGAAGTAGAATTATAGCTTATTCCTGTGGGCCTGTATATATTTTCACCACAGAAAAATTATTTTATATTAAATATCAAATATCCCATTCAAAAACCAGGAAACAATCTTAAATACTATTGAAACCCCCACCCCTTTGAATTTTCTCTCACTTTCAAAAATAAAAATAATAAAAAATTTTGTCTCAATTCCTTGACTGAAACAACACCGGGAAAGATCTATAACAAGACAAATACGAAGTCACGCTTCTATTTGCCCTCTCCAATCCTTTTGACGCCATATGTGTTATATTATAAAAGATTATGCTTTAAAATTTGCTCATTTTCTCCTTCAAAAATCCTGGAAAATTTCTCATAATAGTATTGAAACTATCTTCCATCTTTTCACCCCATTTCTGACTTAAAATTAATAGCAATGAAAAAATAACGTAATTTTCATATTCATACAGTCTAAGAACCCTGAAAAGGGCACATAGCATGATATGTATGAAGCAACCCCTCTACCCCCTACCTCACCCCATTTACTTTTTATATATTTTACAATAAATAATAAGCTTACAATTTGTTAATTATAGCATCGAAAAACGTTGAAACAATTCTCAAAATACAGTTGAAACTATAAGCGTTTTTTACCTTTTATCGCCTTTTGTATATATATATATATATATATATATATATATATATATATATATATATATATATATATATATATATATATATATATATATATATATATATACATTATATACATATATATATATATATATATATATATATATATATATATATATATATATATATATACATCTATATAACTTATATATATATATATATATATATATATATATATATATATATATATATATATTATATATATATATATAGACATATCGTTGTTGAATTGGGAGTTTCATGAAAAGTTCTTTAAAAAGATTTTTGTCTTTTTAATAAAAAATAAAACCGGTCAAGTGCAAGTTGAAAACTTGCACAATTAGTGTTTCCGTACGTTGATTGTTTTCAAAATAAAAATTTTTGTTAGGGTGGTATAAAATGATCAAGTGACTTCACAAAACACACCCCAAATGAGTTTTCAATAAAGTTTGTTTCCAATCTTTACTGAAAACTGGTGACCTTGAAATTCTGTTTTTTTTTTATATACCAAATAAATTATTAAAGGGTAATGCACTCGTGATAATTTTCGTTCAATCTATACCCCGTGGAGAATATTTCCAAGAAATTTTTTCAAAATTTTTTGATTAGTACTTTTCGAGATAAGGTAGGGGACAAGCGATTTTTTAAAAGTAATACGAAGAAAAGTGTGCGCAAGTATTACACTATATACGAGTATATAAATATATATAATATATAATTATATATATATATATATATATATATACTATATATATATATATATACAGTAATACCCCCGCTTTACGCGAGGGATACGTTCCGAAAAAAATCGCGTTAACTGAAATTCGCGTATATCGAGGTTTATGATTAAACATAGTCAAAATTTAATACAAAAAAATACAAATCATTTTAATCAATCACTTTAATTCTAAGAACACTTTATGCAATACATACTCTTTATTTTTTACGGAAAAATACATCTATTGTCTTTTGGGTAACGTTTTGTTTACGTTCTTGTAAAATACGTTCATAACACCCAACACTGTTTTTAATTGTTTGACACACGGTCAAGACACGGTCATCATTATTGTCTATACTCTGCAATATGTCCAAACCTGAATAAATTTTTGAAAGTGCATTTTGTATTTCCCCTGAAGATATAAAACTTTCTCTTCTACTTGTTCTTCATCATCGTAGATAGGATTATTTCTGTAACTCCCCCAACTCGATCTGATCTTCATTGCTAATAGGGATCGTCGGTGCGTTGCTACAAGTTCTACGAGATCTTCTACCGTGACATCTTCAAGTTCAGACCCCTCAATCATTGCAGCAATGTCTTCAAGCACTTGTCTCTGCATCTGGACAATTCTTCTAGTGCTTCCACTACATCTGGCCAAAGATTACGCCACACCCCATTTCATACAACTCATTTTAACTTCCTTCCAAGCCTCTTCTATGTTGTGAATAGACTTCATAATGTTGTATGACTTTCCACCACTCTCGCATAGACTGTCTTCCTTCCCCGTCAGTTTCATGAATTAGTTGGCTAAAAGTGCGGCGATGGTAATAAGCTTTGAAGTTTTGCTATTGCTCCCCTGGTCCATAGGTTGTAATATTGACGTAGTGCTTTTGGTGGAAGGAACTTTACGTACACTTTTAAGTCTCTGGGCGTATCAAGTGAGGTTGGATGTCCTGGGCATTGTCTAAGAGTAATATAACTTTAGTTCAAGCCCATTTCTGTCACAGTATGATTTGACTGATGGGCAAAACTATTAGAATACCATTCTTGAAAAATTTCCCGTGTTAACCCACGCCTTTCTGTTTGATCGCCACACAACTGGTAGACTTGTCTTGTCTGTGCCTCGCATTGCACGGGGTGTTTCTGAATGGTACACTAGTAAAGGTTTCAGTTTGAAATCACCAGTGGCATTACCACCCAGCAGAAGTGTTAGTCGATCTTTCGCAGCTTTGAAACACTGGCTTGACGTTTTCTTCCTTAGAAATGAATGTTCGATATGGCATTTTTTTCCAGTAAAGTGCGGTCTCATCAACATTGAAGATGAGACAAGCAGGAATTTTCTCTCGTCTAACGAAGTCTTGAAACTTGTCTGGAAAACTCAGCTGCAGCTTGAATGTCCGCGCGTGGCCGCCCTCGCCTGTTATGTGGGATATTGTGAAGATTAGAACGCCTGCTTGAACCGATGGAACCAGCCTCTGCTGGCAGCAAAAGTCGGAGTGGCACTCCCTTCTCCTTCTTTTGTTTTCAGCATCTCATACAAAGATTTTGCTTTTGTGCATATGAGATCTTGACTTAGTGGTGTGTTCTTCTTATTCAAAATCTTCGATCCAGACTCACAGTAATTTCTCCATTTCTTTCTAAGATAGATGATCTCGAACGAGAAAGTTTTGTTGCACTTATAGGTGTTGAACCTTCGCTGGAGATTTTAATTTTTTCCCGATTTTTATAAATCGTTCTCACAGTCGATTCTGAGAGTCCAAAATCTCTCCCAACAATTGTTGCTTTGCCTCCATTTTCCATTCTTCTTAACACTTTCATCTTCAATTCCAAAGTGACGCTTTTACGCTCTTTTTTCTTTACAGGCGGCATTTTTAACGTAGGGTTAAATTATGTATGTATGTATCTCCAATAATTATTAAAACAAAACTGCCAGCCGACCGAACTAACATTACGGAACAAATGAACACACGAAACGAACGAGGAAATCCCCATAGAACAAAGTCGAAGGACAGGGAATTCCCAATTCTTCAAAGAGAATATTCAGAGAAAGCGGGGATCCCCCGCGACCATAGAGAAGTTAATGACTACATGAGCGCGAAATTTGAAATTCGCGTTATAGTGAAACCGCGCGTAACGGGGTCGCGCTAAGCGGGGTATTACTGTATATATATATATATATATATATATATATATATATATATATATATTTACTCGTGTTTTCACAAGCTTTCATTTGACACCACACTCGATGACCTAGTAAAAAAAAATTTTTTTCTCTTCCGATTTCACCCCTCAAAACGAACCCCTTAAGTCAAAATTTATGTTACGGTGGATGTTAAAAATGATCAGTGACTTCACAAAACACACCCTAAATGAGTTTTCAACAAAGTTTGTTTCCAATCTTTACTGAAATCTGATGACCTTGAAATTTTTGTTTTTTTTTATATACCATATAAATTATTAAAGGTAATGCACTCGTGATAATTTTCGTTCAATCTACACCCCGTGGAGAATATTTCCAGAAATTTTTTCGAAATTTTTTGATAAGTACTTTTCGAGATAAGGCCCGGGACAGCGATATTTCGCGAATTTTTTAAAAATAACACAACGAAAAGTGCGCGCAAGTATAATATTATATATATTTTTTACTCGTGTTTTCACAGGCTTTCATTTGACACCACACTCGATGACCTAGTAAAAAAAATTTTTTTTTCGCTTCCGACCTCACCCTCCAAAACTAACCCCTTAAGTCAAAATTTAATCTCTCAAAACTACATGGATCTGATGAGGCCATCAATTCCTATATTATTACCAAATTTCACCTTTCTATGTCAAATAGTTTTTGACAGACAGACAGACAGAACACAGACAGACAGACAGACAGACAGACAGACAGACAGACAGGACAGACAGACAGACAGACAGACAGACAGACAGACAGACAGGACAGACAGGACAGACAGACAGACACGACAGACAGACAGACAGACAGACAGGACAGTGAACAGACAGACAGACAGACAGACACGACAGACAGACAGACAGACAGACAGACAGACAGAGACAGACAGACAGACAGACAGACAGACAGACAGACAGACAGACAGACAGACAGACAGGACAGACAGACAGACAGACAGACAGACAGACAGACAGACAGACAGACAGACAGACAGACAGACAGACAGACAGACAGGACAGACAGACAGACAGAACATGACAGGATCAGACAGACAGACAGACAGACAGACAGACAGACAGACAGACAGACAGACAGACAGACAGACAGACAGACAGACAGACAGACAGACAGACAGACAGACAGACAGAGACAGACAGACAGACAGACAGACAGACAGACAGACAGACAGACAGACAGACAGACAGACAGACAGACAGCGACCAGACAGACAGACAGACAGACAGACAGACAGACAGACAGACAGACAGACAGACAGACAGACAGACAGACAGGGGACAGACAGAACAGACAGACAGACAGACAGACAACAGACAGACAGACAGACAGACAGGACAGACAGACAGACAGACATAACAGACAGACAGACAGACAGACAGACAGAACAGACAGACAGACAGACAGACAGACAGACAGACAGACAGACAGACAGACAGAACAGGACAGACAGACAGACAGACAGACAGACAGAGACAGACAGACAGACAGACAGACAGACAGACAGACAGACAGACAGACAGAGACAGACAGACAGACAGACAGAACAGACAGACAGACAGACAGACAGACAGACAGACAGACAGACAGACAGACAGACAGACAGACAGACAGACAGACAGACAGACAGACAGACAGACAGACAGACAGACAGACAGACAGACAGGACAGACAGACAGAACAGACAGACAGACAGACAGACAACAGACAGACAGACAGACAGACAGACAGACAGACAGACAGACAGACAGACAGACAGACAGACAGACAGACAGAACAGACAGACAGACAGACAGACAGAACAGACGACAGTACAGACACAGACAGACAGACAGGGGACAGACAGACAGACAGACAGACAGACAGACAGACAGACAGACAGACAGACAGACAGACAGACAGACAGACAGACAGACAGACAGACAGACAGACAGACAGACAGACAGACAGACAGACAGACAGACAGACAGACAGACAGACAAAAATTAGTGTCGCTAACACTAAAAATTAGTACAGAAATCAATTGCACTTAAAGTTTTATATCCTATGTAATTCTCTAACAACCGAAGGAGCACTGTAAAATTCTTTTTATATCTTATACATAAAAATAAATTCTCACACTACACCCTTTCTAAATATTTTATTATCGTAAAAATAACCAGATTATAACATCACTATAATGTGTTCAAAATAAATCAAGTGAGAGTGTACTTAAACGAGTAAAGTAAAATTATATTTCCTCAATATAAGAAAGAACTTTACTTATCCTGAAAACTTTAACCAGTCCATTTTTAGTTTGGACAATTTTCCCGTAGTAATTCAATTCATTTTGAGCTAGTTTCCTTTTTAGAGATACTACTGTTTTAATAAACCACTGTATAATCATTTTATTATGCCTAATTTACTGGAAAATGGTAAGAAACGGCCGAAAAAGTTTTTTTACATTAGGAAGTATTTATTAAAAAAAAACAGAT
>JAHKBH010001253.1:0-18627 GCA_019049505.1 Pachyrhynchus sulphureomaculatus
TGACTAAGTGAAAAATTGTTTCGGATTACATGAAGAATATATTAAAGATTTCTTTCTCACAAGTATCGCATGTCAACAATTCGAAGATCAATGTCCACCAAGAGGAATTAGGGAGACGACTGGATGATTTTTCCAGTTCCGTTTTACCAAACACTATGTTGGGCTTAATCGTTGATTGGATAGGTACCTGCACACGCAGTTCGAGCTTCCACACATTTTTTTTTTAAAGAAAACCATTTTTAACAATAATTTGTTGATTTTTTAAATTATTATCAGCATTTATTTCTTACTTGTTTAAATATATCCTGAATCACAGTGTGTGATTGTGTGTCACTCATGAGATTCAAGTTTTTCTATATACAAGGACTATCAGTAGAGCCAACAGTAAATTACGTTACAGGCGTAAGCTTTAGACACAGCGGAAAAATTTTTAGATTTTTTGATTATACATTTTTATTAATTAACTATTTTTTTATACTATATAAAAATAAAAAAAAAAATATAACTTTTCTTTTTTGTTTTTCATATTAGGTTGCTTTGATAATTTTTTAAAAATTATAAAATATAATTAATTTTTATTTTCTATATATTTTTTTTTCTATAAGTTTGTACAAAATATCCAACAGTTAATCCATCTTTCGTTAATGTATGTATTATGCCATAAAAATAACAATCGTGGTAGTCTCATAAAAATTTTGCGAATTATTTTAATACAAAGCATTTTCTAAATTAGCATTACATTCTAAAACTTTTGGTGATACTATCCCACCTACTAAGCCTCCTTAAACACTAATCTAAGTTTGGTAAACCCATATGATTATTAGGGAAATAATTAATAAGGACAACTTTCTCGTACCCATTTTCATTTAAATAATTTCAGGTAAATCAAAAAATTTTTAAAGAAAAATATTAAGGGCTTGATTCAGATATTTTGCAATTTGACATTTACTATTTTATCAAGATTATGATTTTATTCTTCATCATGTGTTGTAAGATGACGGTGCAAAAAAAGAAGAGAGACAGCAATTGTTTTAAGTCTTGGATTTCAGTTTCATTACTCCATGAAGCATTTACAATGTTGTAAACGGGGCATAAAGGAGTATTGCAGCGTTTTTTTGTGGCCAAATTATTTTTTTTTGTTCTTAGATACTATAAATTGGGTTTTAATTTCCTATATATAGCAGTGAGAAGTTTTTTTGGAGTGCATATTTGAGTGAAGAAAAATGCATTTTAATATAATAAAAAAAAAAGTATATTCGATAAAAAAAACATTGTTGACGTAAACAAGCGCGCGCGAGAGTTACAAAAATATTTTATCTCGGCTTCCTCTGCAGATTCTCCACTGATTCTTCTTCTTCGGAACTTTCATCGTTAATAATTGGGATTTCAGCAGAAGTGCTGAACTGCACTTCTTTACTACAAACGATATAAATCTTTTTTTGGGTTTGGTTGGGCCTTATACTAGATATTAAGGGATCTGTGCTGAATAATAATTCTGATTTACGGATATCTAAATTGCATTACCTACTGGGAATCCGGACGCCCATATACTCATATCATAGTCTGAAAATTTTTTCAAGTCAGACTTTATGACAAACTCGATATTACATTCCAAATCCCCTTTAAGCGCATTTTAAGGAGCACATCACTCTGGCTATTGACAAAAAATAGCCTTCTTTTATGCTACGCCATCCTTTGATTAAGCCTGTTCGTGGTCACTGACTTTTGCTTGTATCTGCTATTTTACTTTATTAATTTCTTTGTCCACTCTCGATCTTAGACTGGCCACTTTTGCTCAGGAATTGTATGGCCATGCAAATACCTTTCGAAAAAACTCGGATCCTCTAGCGTGCGTACAGACAGGCAATCAGTAATGCTTGTAATGTTAATTTTATAATTTGCGGTTATTACCCTTCTTTGAACTAGCACCACAATACATGTCGCATCTTATTGTTGAAGTAGATCGAAAAGTCGCTAAGCATTTGCTACATCTTTATCGCATACGCCCTATAGCCTAAGGCCGTTTAGAATATTTGTGTCAAGGAAAAAGAGATCGTTTTCTTATACTCACGGTTATACCAAGAGATCACCTGCATTTTTTAAGATAAGTAATTTCAGAAATTTGTCACTAAATCAGCCCTTCTTCACAAAATCTAATTCCTCAGTTTCCGTGAGAAGGAAGGAAATGCTTGGTATTCTGCAAAATAACTTTCTAGTATGCTCCCACAAATCTAATAGTGGTTAGGCTAGACCAAATGCAACGTCGCTGCCGATATTGCATCCTTCCTCTTGCACTTTTGATTAAATTGTGCTTGATGCGATTCCTATATCACATCCCCATTTCGAAAAATGAAAGTCAAATGATCTGACGATTTTCTAGATTTACTTTCTTTTAGTTACTTTTACAAGTTAGACGACTAGTAGAAGACCCCCCTTGCACTATGTTGATATCATGTACATGATGCTTTTAATAAACTCTAGAAAAAGCATTTGATAGTGCATCAAGCGATAAACATATGGAAAGCATTGGAAAACATTAAAGGCGTTGACAATAAGCTGAATGCGAGCTATAAAAGAATATATATTCATGTACCGAAATGTAGTAAGAACACACAACCAAGTGTCGAAGGAATTTGAAACGAAGGTAGGGTTGAAATGAAATGTGATGAAACAGGGCGGTGTGTTAAGTCCTTTCCTGCTTTTATTGCGTTGATGGATGAAAATTGGAAGGGATCCAGGAGTAATGTCAAGAAGACACGAGTGGGTGTCTATAAACTGGAGCAAGTATATGTTTCGGAATTCTTTTTTTATTCGGGATGGTCATTGTGACAAGTTCGGAAAAGGGATATGCAAATAAACCTGAATGCATGGAATGATATACTTTTGTAAAATATGGAATGAAAGTGAATGCTGCTAAGATACAGAGCTGGTAGTGATCGTTAAAATACGAGAGGGAAGCAGAACTCACATGAATGGTGCGAAAAATTAAGAAGATTGAGGATTTCAGGGTTCCTTGGATCCTTTTTGAGTGCATGTGGAAAGCTTGATATTGAAATGGCTAGTACGCACTGTCATCATTTATTAGTAAAAGAGAAGTTAGTCTGAATACTAAAATAAGGGTGTTTAATACGGTGTAACATTCCGGTTTTTTTTGCTGCTGTATGGGGTGAGACTTGGAGTTTGATGAATGATTGAAACCGAAGTAAATCCGGGCGTGTGAAATGCGCTTTTTGAGGGCAGCTGTCGGAGTGTTTAGTCAGGTGACGAGAAAAGACCTCATCAGAAACACTACAGTCCGCAAAAAAATGTGATGTGAATTCCGTGGTGACAACTTTGGAGAGAAAACAGTTAACGTGGTTCGGAACATGGTGTGAATGAGCGACTGTTAGAATGGTAAAGAAAACAATTAAAGTGGTGGTAGTGGATAAGAAGCAAAAAAAAAATAGTAGAGGACCCGAAATGAGTGGCGAACGCATTACCTGCTTCACTACCCTCGATACTACAAGGTAGAAGAGGTAAGGATTACGTATGTATGTATGTACTTTCTCACAAATGTGTGACCAAACGTTTAGCCGTATGATACAACAAATGTTGTAAGTTAATTTCAGTACATGTTTCAGTTACTTGATAAGCCTTTTTCGCTGGATAAAACATCTTTTTTGCTTGCTGTAACAACGGTTGTAACTAGGATAATACTTTTTGTTACTATTCCTTATTATTTCATACTGTCACCTTGAGAGGTCAGCTTCTACAAACATTGAGAGGGGGGTGATGTTTTTCATGAGTTAGTTATGTCTTTTAGAATACTGGGATGCAGATCTTTCTCCAAAACTTGAAGGGTTGTTTGGGCAGCACGCATTATTACTTCTTTATCTACAGCACTGTACTTCCTGTGTTTTTCTACGTTTATTCCTATCAGTTGATTTTTAAATGACTTTGTTGGTGGACCAGAAAGAACGGCGTTTTACCCTAGGTATTTCTAATATTTCATGTAACCACTCGTCAATCTTTTTAAGAAGAACTTCTGCTTCTTATAAGCTCCTTGCCACTTTTTTCTTGAATTGTAGCTTCAAATAGGAGAACTTATGCTTCACTTCCTTTCTTTGCTCATGACAATATTCATCTTGCGTTAAAATATAACTTTCAAGATCTATCAACGTTTCTTTTTTGTGTGTGTTTTGTTCCTGCATTTTGTCAAAAAGTGACCTACGCATTACTACTCGAACATCTGATGTATCCTCGGATCTTAGAAGAAAATAAAAACTGTTTAAATTAAAAAAATAAATACAAAATACCACGTGGTTTTTACCGTCTGATTTAAAGACCATGAAAAACCTCGATTTCGCGGGAAATCACGGCTAATATTGATACAGTTTTGATTAGTGTAAATATTCTTTTTTTTACTAAAACCAATAAAATCACTGGGACGTACCCTGAAGTATATCAAATACCTCTTGAATACCGAAAACCGGTTTTCGTACAACAATTTCGAGTAACATTTTCTACCTTGAAAACATTACAAATTCAGCATAAGTTTCTTCAAGATAAACTCCCAAAAAATAAAAATCACTTATTTAAATAACTGTTTTGTAACGAATGGATCGATGACAAAAGCCTACATCCAGCATTGGATAGAATTAGGCTTATAGTGATATATAATCTATTAAAATACGTTTTTTAGAAAATATTCAACTATTACTTAAATAATGTTATTTACTTTCTTGTTTATTAGCTAAAATTATGCCATGCCACTCGATAGAATTTGAAGAAGGCAGTAAATCAAGGAATGTTTAAATTTTGCATGTTTGATAACACTGCAGGTTTAACCAATAGCTGTTGATCCAGTCAACTAATTTTCAGGACAGATTAGATGTGTGATAATGTTTTAATGTAAAATATGCTGAGGCTCTGTATTTTTTTATGGGTAATAAAAAGGATTCAAAGAATATTTGCCACAGTGACGTGTTATTATGCACGAAAAAACATAAATTTGAAAAAGTGACTTAAAATCTTAACGAGCAACTTGTTTTCTGTTGACGTTATGGTCAAATTTGCATTTTTTGAAAAAATTTCAAAATATATTTAAAATAATTAATTTTAAAATTAAAAAACATAATTTTGTTTTGTATATACGTCAGCGATTTTTTTGAAGCATACCTAATGATTTTTAAAATTATTTTATAGGCAGGCAATTTCTGATAATGTATTTTTTATTGATAATTGTCCAATGGTGAGAAAGGATACGGCTTATTTATTAATAGTTTTGTGTATCATTTTAACGTCAATAAAACATATAGCTATGTAAATTTTTTTATCTGATTCTAATGAGTTTTTTTCTTATCTCCATGCAAATTAGTATAACTAAATTTATTTTGAACTATAATCCTTCTAATTTTGTGTCAAAAAAAATCTGTGTTAAGAAAAAAAAAACGAGTTGTGACCATATGTTATTCTTATTTATTTCTGAGCTCATTGTAACATGTTCTTTTCAAATAGCTTAGTTTTAAGACGCATGCTAACTCTGCGGCCTTGCCTGAAATTTGATTACTTATTCTTCTTACTTACAAACTGTCAAGTAAAGAACGTGAAAAAATGTGTTTCGAGAACACTTTTTGTCATAAATGTATTCTTTGGTGTGCTAACAATGCCTTCTGCATCAATAATCGCCTGGCATTTTTGAGGCATGCTGTCGACGACATTTTCTGCATATTCTCCAAATTTTTCGAATCTCGCGAGACAACTGAGTTAAAGTCCTCAGAGTCTTTCCTCTGAGCTTTCTGTTTACAAGGGACCAAACGTTTTCAACAGGGTTGGCGTTCGGCGATAGTGAGGGCCACTCTAGTATCTTATCGTGGCCCCAAGATTGCGATACGATTTTCGCCCAGTAAAAGTTTCTTCAACGTGCTTGGGAATTTGACATCATGAGTACGCAGATGTTGTCGAGTGGTCTCATGGGTCTACGATTTTCTTAATTTTGCCGCTCCTTGATGTAGCGTCAGTTTCGGGTCCGTGAAAACACAGATACGATTCGTTTTTTCGACTTTCGGAGTGACTTACCCACCGAACCACGTTTTGGCAAGACATTTTTCATCTCGTTAAAATGATTTACCCACTTCTTTACAAAATACCTACTTTTTAATATATTTAACAGCCGTAAAATGTATCATTTTAGGTCCTTTGGATGGGGAACAAAGAAAGACTACCTCGAACCCCCGCGCAAATAAGTGACTCATTTTGGATTTTGCGTGGTTTGGACGAAAGTTCGGAATCGGTTAATAAAATATAGTACTTAACAAGTAGCAATAATATAATTTTAAATAAATAATGAGCTTCGTCATTATTTAATATTACATCCATTAATTCTTTGATAAATAGAAACCGTTACAATTAGTATTCTAATACATGAGGGAATGTTGCGATTTTGGTCACAGTTACTGATCGATTGGAAATAGAATCAGGATAAGATCAGATTTGTGGTAGTGGAACAATTACTAATGTCAGCTAATTTGTAATACGATTGTGTTTGTTTCTTGAAACTATAGGCTACTTTCTATATTCGTTAAAAGGGAGAGATAGACATGAGGGGCATGTGAAAAGTTTGAATCTAAATGGTCTAACGAATGAATGACGAACACAAAACCAATACTAATTAGTGGAATAAAGTGGAGACCGTAAAAAGTTCTAATTTGAAATTTAATTGCCCTTGTCTTTCCCAGCAGTAGAACATAATAAGAGTTTAAAAATATGTAGAATTTGAATCTAAAGTTGGGTATGGACCTATAAGGAAGCCAAATGAACGGACTGACAAACAACAAAAATATGAGTAGTAAACATCTTGGCTAATATGGCTCATATGGCTTATTACAGAAATATTTTTTTATCGCCATAGCACAGGTGTTGCAGCGCTACAGGACCGACACGTGAGGGAAAAAAAAGTAGTAGAAAAAAAGTGTAAATTGTTCTCGATGGGAAAACGTAGCGTTGGGCTAATAATTCCAAGGGGATGAGGTTTTCCATATAAAAACTGCTTGAAAAGGATTATTTAAGGAGTGATAAGCTGAACCTCAAGCGAATGTGAAGTTTTAACGTGACTAGAATGCACCGCTCTGGGAGGAATTAAGCAGTATTCTATAGTTGGTCGGATTTAAGCTTTGTACAGAATTAACAGTTGTGGAGTGTAAACTTTCTACTCTAAAATATTCTCAGCTTTTGAGAACGTTGTTACGTATGTTCATGCCAAGACATATTTGCTCCCAAATTAACGCTCAGCAAATTAACTAACGATAATAAAGGAATGGTGTGTCCCGACATAACTATGTTCAGCAATGTTAACTTTTTTAGAAAAAAAAACTGCATCCTAAATTTTTGATGCTTTAAATTCTACTTGGTTACTGTCATGCCAAGATAGAATTTCTTTTAGACCTGTGTTAAGTTGAACGACTTCCTACTGTCTACGGATATTTGCATGAGTATCAGAGGTTCGAGAGTTCAAAATGAATTAAGAAATAGGCGTACCGTCATCCGCAAAGCTATAGGTTGGATTCCTGGTCCTTTCCAGCAGATTATTAATGTGAATGTGAATGAATGTTAATTATACATTAATAATATAAACTAAATTATCATTTATAACGTCAGTATAAAATATAGAGTTCCCAGAGCTTTGTAAGATTGTATGGGTAAGTAGTATCCAAACTCATTTGCTAATGATTTGCTATCAGAAACAGTTTTTCTACCTACTTTTAAATTTAGAGTGCAGTGTTTATTCATTTTCGTTTCTCGTACCTACTTAGTACAATTTTTTTTGCATCTTACAAGATAAATATTTTTCTGGATTTCTTGATTTAATTGCATCTTGAAAATCGAAAACTACTGTTTAAATCTTTATCATACAAAGTGTTTTAATCTATTTTATTAAAGAAAAATGACAATCCATTTAACTTTGTTTCTTTTACATAGTGTTATATTTTTATTTCAATATTGTAGTATTATCTGTTGTAATGTAGACAAGAATGAATTCCTAAATATGGTCTGGTGAACAGTGATTAAAAAAAACCCCAGTGGAAAAGGTTTTTTGTGGAAGATTGAACACCATATAATCTACATATACACTTCTTTGTTACTCTACCCACTGTATTGACGTACACTACCGTCAGAAAGTATTTGCCCACCTAGTTATTTCAGTCCCAAGACAACAAAAACCCATATAATATATATATTTTTTTAAAATTTTAATGAATTATTATTTATTTTCACATTATTTACAGTCTAGAAAATCAGAAAAATATTCATGATTTTCCAGGATTTTTCTCATCTATGTGACCTGCTTTGTTTTTAATTACCGCTTAACAGAGCTTCGGCATTCTGTTCGGTAGTTTCTTCAGAGTTTCTTCGGTTATTTTAACCCATTTTGCTTGTAAAAGTTCCCACAAGTGATTTTCTGATGTTGGATTGAGTTTCCGAGCACACCTGTCCATATGGTCCCACAGCAATTCGAGGGGGTTAAAGTCGGGTGATTCTTGAGGCCAGGTCATCACTCCCAGGACGGCATCGGATTTCCATTGGTCTAAAAGTTGTCTAATTTGTTTAGTAGAATGTTTGCAGTTGTCATGCTGAAGAATAAATTTCCTCTAAAAAATATCTCTTCCAGAAGGAAGCTTGTTTGTTTGTTTCTGTTGGGCAGGGTGCATCGACAGCTACTAGAAGGAAGCATTTGAGTTAGCAAAACTTCTTGATAATGTTCTTTTCGCATGATTCCTTCTATCCTAAAAATTTTTCCAACTTTACCGTTGCCAAAACAATCACAAAACCATTACTGAATCTCCACCATGTTTTACTGTGGGCTACTGACAGACATCGAACATCCTCTCTCCAGCTGACCGCCGCACGTAAACTCGTCGATTTGAACCGAAAAATTTGAATTTAGATTTGTCACTCGAAAGGACGGAATTCCATTACGTTTATTCACTTGCCTAAGAAGTGGTTTCCTCACTGCAACTCTCCCGGGAAGTCCACCTTCTGCTAACCTGCTGTTCTTCACGGTTGTCACGCGGATGGGATGGGGCCGCTCCAGGTTTACTTAAGCCGTGATTTCTGGTGTGGTTAGGCGGCGATTACGTCTGCTGGACATTGTTATAGCTCTGTCTACAGCGGAAGTCGTTTTTCGAGGCCTTCCTGAACGTTTTTGGTTGTGAATTCCATGTCCCGCAGAAAAATTTTTTATGATGTAGTCCACCATTGTTGGCATCCGCATATCACTCGTGATTTGTCTACTCGAGTGACCATTTTGATGCCTCGCAATTATCAGAGCCCGATCTTCAACGGAAATTTCTTTCGTTTTTGGTATTTTCACAAAATATTTGAGCCTATATCAATGAAAAAGTACTGTTTGCGAATGGTTAATTTCCAAAAGGATAATGGTTATTTATAACATAGTTTTTATCATAAAATATCACTAGGAATTTCCATAATCTTAAAATGAGTTCTTACTTCAACTGGAATTCTCAGAAATCGCACTCAAAACGATGATCATGCAAAACTTGGAAATTTGTTCTAATGGGGTTTTTAATTTGTGATTTCACCAAAAAGGCTTATTAAATTAAAAATTTTATAATGGACACTTGTTAAGAACAATTAAATTTACCTAATGTAATAAAAGGGTTTAATTAGGTATTCAATTTTGGCAGTTACATTGAAATTTCTAGGTGGGCAAATCCTTTCTGACGGTAGGTGTGAGCTACTTATTTGTAAGTGTTAGACAGAGTGGTCAATAAAAAGATCATTTGACAAATTCTCATTAAAAGATGATTTATGTTTAGATCTCCGCAGGGCATCCTCAAAGAATGAGAGAAAAAAAAATGTTTAATTTCTATCAGACGGTCTATAAATACATATCACAATTAGCACCTGTCGTCAGTTCTTCCAAAAACAAACACACCACTAATCTTTAGTAAGACATTCAACCGAGGGATATACTATAGCATACTAATACTTTTGGCTTTCTAATTCTCTCTTATTAACACAGCTGAATTACAGTGCGATTATGTTTAGAAAGATGTGATAACATGTTGAAATGATTCACTTTTACATTCCGAACATTACCAGTGTCACGAGTCACAAGGACAAGTCAACCATCCTCTATACCCTAATATATTTACATATATGTAAGTTATTTGTTAAACCGAGAACATTGATATTATATGGATTTAGTTCTGATACATCTCGGCAAGAAACGGTTTTAAAAAATGATTCTCTAAGTCTTTTAAGTTCTCTATTATAGGATTTAATATTCCAGATGTATTTATGTTCATTTTAGTGTTCCGTACGGAACACTTATAAGATCACTTCGGTGTCTGTCTGTCTATCACACTCGATTTTATTAGATCATCGAGTGTGGTGTCAAATGAAAGCTTGTGAAAAGACGAGGTAAAAAATGTATATATAATGTAATACTTGCGCGCACTTTTCTTTGTATTATTTTTAAAAAATCGCGAAAAATCGCTGTCCCCTGCCTTATCTCGAAAAGTACTTATCAAAAAATTTTTAAAATTCTGAAATATTCTCCACGGGGTGTAGATTGAACGAAAATTATCACGAGTGCATTACTTTTAATAATTTTTCTGGTATTTAAAAAAAAAAAAATTTCAAGGTCATCAGATTTCAGTAAAGAGTGGGAACAAACTTTGTTGAAAACTCATTTGGAGTGTGTTTTGTGAAGTCACTGATCATTTTATACATCTGTAAACAAAAATTTTTTATTTTAAAAGCAATCAACGTACGGAACACTAATTGCGCAAGTTCAACTTGCACTTGACAGGTTTTTATTTAATAGAATTGTATCACGTGTTGATGAATAAATATAGTTCTTATTAGTTCCATTTTTACATAAATTTTTATTTATCAAGTTAAAATTTCTTGGCAGACCAAAATTTAATTTATTCGTGAAACCTAATGGACATATGGCTGGATTAGCAAAATTATTTTATTCTGCAATTACAATTATATTATCATAAGGTAGGTATTATCTAGAGTTTTTCGGTATTCATAAACTTGCAAAAATATAATAGCAGTTTTGCCTATGATATCAGGAACTTAGGTTTTGGAAAGAATCGTAAGATATGAGATTGGATTACAAAGTCTTGTCAAAAACAAGGTAAATAATATTTTTGGCAAAAACAAAAATTTGTTTCTCAATATTTTCACCATTGGCTTTAATATATTTAGTGCAGCAAGATTCCAATTTTTTCATTCCCTCAGAAAAAAATTCGACTAAAATTTCTTCCTCCAAGCCAGTTTTTGAGGTTGGGGACCAATCTAGGGTATAGAGTGGGTGGAGAATTATTTTAAAGCGCAGCTCGTGCACTCTTGCCATTGCAACGGCCGATGTGTGAGTTGACGCGTTGTCGAGATGAAGGAACACTCTTTTGGTCACTAATCTTGGTCGCTTCGACTTCAACTCACTTGAAAACTGTCCAGTAACATAGCATAATAAGAGCCACTATTTGTTTTACGCTCTTTCATATAGTTAATCATGATGATATCCTGTAAGCCACAACAAACAGTTGCCATCACTTTGCCCACGATAAAACTGTTTTCGCTTTTTTCGGTGCATTTCAGCTTCGCCAATTCACTGTCTGGACTACCGTTTTGTCTCTAGGGTGTATTGGTGGATCGACATAGCGTCTAGAGTCACAAAATGACGCCCTTCGGATTACGCTTCAACTTTTTCAGTTTAAAATATTCTTCCTTGTGTATGTTTGGTTTGGAGTTAATTAATAAACGCGGCAACCGTTGTGCACTCAGCTCTTTGATTTTTAGAACTTCATATAAGATGCCTACCATCTCAGTCATCTTACGAAGTTTAATGCGACGATCCTCCATCACGAACACATGAATTTTATCGACTATTTCTTCAGAAGAAATAAACCTCAGTTAGGCGTCTTGAACGTGCAGCATCTGCTCGCAAAGCCACTGTTAAATTTATTTATAGTCCTCATAAACTTCTTTTGGTTCAGTTTCTATTTTGGCTGCAGTCCACTTTTTTTAAATAAAAATGTTTTACCACTGCACGATAAGAGGCGTTATTCATTTCAACGAAACGTGTAACTCCAATTCCTTGCGATAGCTGCCAACAAAGAACTGCGCTTTATATCAGTGTAGACCTTTGAACATAATCGTTACAAGAATCATGCTTGCTAACTGTCATATTGCTTAACAAAATTTTTCTCCATTTCGCAGAAATTACCACATTTATCAATCCTCTTTCGTATTCGTATATATATATATATATATATATATATATATATATATATATATATATATATATATATATATATATATAGTTTGGCATAGCTCCTAATATATTGAAGAGAGAGCAATAAAAGTTGCTCTAAAGAAACTGTGTTTTTATTAGAAATATCTAGGCGTCGTCCATGTGTATGGACTTCTTCAGGAAATCTTAAATATGTAAATATCCCAGAGTAAATAAAGATATATATATCAAAAAAAAAATTTTTTGATAAGTACTTTTCGAGATAAGGCAAATTCAAAATTTTCGGTTCAAATCGACGAGTTTACGTGCGGCGGTCAGCTGGAGAGAGGATGTTCGATGTCTGTCAGTAGCCCACAGTAAAACATGGTGGAGGTTCAGTAATGGTTTGTGATTGTTTTGGCAACGGTAAAGTTGGAAAAATTTTTAGGATAGAAGGAATCATGCGAAAAGAACATTATCAAGAAGTTTTGCTAACTCAAATGCTTCCTTCTAGTAGCTGTCGATGCACCCTGCCCAACAGAAACAAACAAACAAGCTTCCTTCTGGAAGAGATATTTTTCAGAGGAAATTTATTCTTCAGCATGACAACTGCAAAACATTCTACTAAACAAATTAGACAACTTTTAGACCAATGGAAATCCGATGCCGTCCTGGGAGTGATGACCTGGCCTCAAGAATCACCCGACTTTAACCCCCTCGAATTGCTGTGGGACCATATGGACAGGTGTGCTCGGAAAACTCAATCCAACATCAGAAAATCACTTGTGGGAACTTTTACAAGCAAAATGGGTTAAAATAACCGAAGAAGAAACTCTGAAGAAACTACCGAAGAGAATGCCGAAGCTCTGTTAAGCGGTAATTAAAAACAAAGCAGGTCACATAGATGAGAAAAATCCTGGAAAATCATGAATATTTTTCTGATTTTCTAGACTGTAAATAATGTGAAAAATAAATAATAATTCATTAAAATTTTAAAAAAATATATATATATTATATGGGTTTTTGTTGTCTTGGGACTGAAATAACTAGGTGGGCAAATACTTTCTGACGGTAGTGTACGTCAATACAGTGGGTAGAGTAACAAAGAAGTGTATATGTAGATTATATGGTGTTCAATCTTCCACAAAACACCTTTTCCACTGGGGTTTTTAATCACTGTTCACCAGACCATATTTAGGAATTCATTCTTGTCTACATTACAACAGATAATACTACAATATTGAAATAAAAATATAACACTATGTAAAAGAAACAAAGTTAAATGGATTGTCATTTTTCTTTAATAAAATAGATTAAAACACTTTGTATGATAAAGATTTAAACAGTAGTTTTCGATTTTTCAAGATGCAATTAAATCAAGAAATCCAGAAAAATATTTATCTTGTAAGATGCAAAAAAAAATTGTACTAAGTAGGTACGAGAAACGAAAATGAATAAACACTGCACTCTAAATTTAAAAGTAGGTTAGAAAAACTGTTTCTGATAGCAAATCATTAGCAAATGAGTTTTGGATACTACTTACCCATACAATCTTACAAAGCTCTGGGAACTCTATATTTTATACTGACGTTATAAATGATAATTTAGTTTATATTATTAATGTATAATTAACATTCATTCACATTCACATTAATAATCTGCTGGAAAGGACCAGGAATCCAACCTATAGCTTTGCGGATGACGGTACGCCTATTTCTTAATTCATTTTGAACTCTCGAACCTCTGATACTCATGCAAATATCCGTAGACAGTAGGAAGTCGTTCAACTTAACACAGGTCTAAAAGAAATTCTATCTTGGCATGACAGTAACCAAGTAGAATTTAAAGCATCAAAAATTTAGGATGCAGTTTTGTGTTTTTTTTTTCTAAAAAAGTTAACATTGCTGAACATAGTTATGTCGGGACACACCATTCCTTTATTATCGTTAGTTAATTTGCTGAGCGTTAATTTGGGAGCAAATATGTCTTGGCATGAACATACGTAACAACGTTCTCAAAAGCTGAGAATATTTTAGAGTAGAAAGTTTTACACTCCACAACTGTTAATTCTGTACAAAGCTTAAATCCAACCAACTATAGAATACTGCTTAATTCCTCCCAGAGCGGTGCATTCTAGTCACATTAAAACTTCACATTCGCTTGAGGTTCAGCTTATCACTCCTTAAATAATCCTTTTCAAGCAGTTTTTATATGGAAAACCTCATCCCCTTGGAATTATTAGCCCAACGCTACGTTTCCCATCGAGAACAATTTACACTTTTTTCTACTTTTTTTCCCTCACGTGTCGGTCCTGTAGCGCTGCAACACCTGTGCTATGGCGATAAAAAAAAATATTTCTGTAATAAGCCATATGAGCCATATTAGCCAAGATGTTACTACTCGTATTTTTGTTGTTTGTCAGTCCGTTCATTTGGCTTCCTTATAGGTCCATACCCAACTTTAGATTCAAATTCTACATATTTTTAAACTCTTATTATGTTGTACTGCTGGGAAAGACAAGGGCAATTAAATTTCAAATTAGAACTTTTTACGGTCTCCACTTTATTCAGCTATTAGTATTGGTTTTGTGTTCGTCATTCATTCGTTAGACCATTTAGATTCAAACTTTTCACATGCCCCTCAATCTATCTCTCCCTTTTAACGAATATAGAAAGTAGCCTATAGTTCAAGAAATAAACACAATCGTATTACAAATTAGCTGACTTAGTAATTGTTCCACTACCACAAATCTGATCTTATCCTGATTCTATTTCCAATCGATCAGTAACTGTGACCAAAATCGCAACATTCCCTCATGTATTAGAATACTAATTGTAACGGTTTCTATTTATCAAAGAATTAATAGATGTAATATTAATAATGACGAAGCTCATTATTTATTTAAAATTATATTATTGCTACTTGTTAAGTACTATATTTTATTAACCGATTCCGAACTTTCGTCCAAACCACGCAAAATCCAAAATGAGTCACTTATTTGCGCGGGGGTTCGAGGTAGTATTCGTATGTATATATATATATATATATATATATATATATATATATATATATATATATATATATATATATTGTTTGGCATAGCTCCTAATATATTGAAGAGAGAGCAATAAAAGTAGCTCTAAGAAACTGTGTTTTTATTAGAAATATCTAGGCGTCGTCCATGTGTATGGACTTCTTCAGGAAATCTTAAATATGTAAATATCCCAGAGTAAATAAATATATTATATATATATATATATATATATATATATATATATATATATATATATATATATATATATATATATATATATATATATATATATATATATATATATATATATATATATATATATAGGTTGGGATAGCTCCTAATATATTGAAGAGAGAGCAATAAAAGGTCTAAGCAGCTCTAAAGAACTGTCTTTTTATTCGAAATATCTGGGCGTCGTCCATGTGTATGGACTTCTTCAGGAAATCTGAAATGTGTAAATATCAAACAGTAAATAAAGATATATATATATATATATATATATAAATAAAGATATATATATATATATATATTTATATAATATATATATATATATATATTATATATATGTATATATATATATATATATATATATATATATATATATATATATATATATATATATATATATATATATTATATATATAGAGAGAGAGAGAGAGAGAGAGAGAGCAATAGAAGGTCTAAGCAGCTCTAAGGAACTGTGTTTTTATTCGAAATATCTAGGTATCGTCCATGTGTATCGACTTCTTCAGGAAATCTGAAATGTGTAAATATTCCAGAGTCAATAAAGATGTAATTATAAGAAAATAAACGTACTTACAGAATATTTACAGCAATACTCTTCCAGGAGTGAGATTTTTACACATTTCTTGTTTCCCAAACATGCAGTAAGACATGACAATTGAAAAACAGATTAAAAAGTAAAAATTTTCCAAATTATTAAGCCTCAGATTGAGGTGTCACAATTAAAATAGTTAAACGTTAAAAATGCTATAAAATTAATACAATCCAATATAATTCAAAAGAAAAGGACACCACAAAGAACGCCCGAAAACATGGCATAAGGATATTTTTTTTTGATTCATGCCAGTCCTTATTAATAGGTTGACATTTCTCTAATGATGTTTTTGGGGATTTTTTTTAAATTTATGTTGTTAGAAGACAGGGTTGCCAATTTACGTCTTGGCAATGGTTGAATTTGGATTGTCAAAAAGTCAAGTCATTTATTATTGATACTTATTTCTCTTTGCATCATTCCATTTTTTTGTTTTTTTTTATGTATCTTTGCGAGAGTAAGTAAGTGTAAATGGTAACTCATTCCCTCAAGATCTTTTTTGTGGTTGAGACAGTTTGTACAGTTTTTTATATAACACATCTCCAAAAAACTACGTTTGAACCAATTACGTTCAGTATCTACTTCAAAACAGTCATTATACTAGACTTTATGATCATTTGTGTTGACATGTAAACTCAGGCTGGTAGCATTTGGTTTATGCTTGCAATCACTTTTATGTAAAGCAAGTCTTTTTGGCAGTTTTTTGAGACGTCTGACCTCTGTAGATCAAGTCACATTCACACTTAATCCAATTTATAATGTGATATCTCTGCAAAATGTTGGTTTTATCTTTAAGGATGGAATAAAACTACCAAGTTTTTTCACATTGTAATTCGCTATTTTTATGTTAGTGCCCCTAAAGAGTGCAGAGAAATAGCTTGGGAAAGACCCTTAATATATTGGAGTTTTCCAAAATGAAGTTCTAAGTTCATCTCATTGTTATTATTAGGTTGGTTTCTTGGTGGTGTATTTAACTTCTTTGTAAATGACAAGGGGTAATTATTTTCTACTAAAAAATCCTTTCCAACACTTTAATATTTTTATCTTTAAATGTAGGGTGACATATTCTACTAATTCTATTCTTTAAGGCAATAAACAGAGTTCATCTTTTATTTAAGTGGGTGGTATGAATGGTAGGGTATATATCTCCTAGAACTGGATTTTTTTCTACACCAATCCAGTTTGACAACATTATTTTCTGATCTAACCACTCTAGTTTCCAAAAAGGGGACGAAATTGTCAACCTCTTCTTTAACAGTAAATTATAACAAATTATCAAAGGAGTTTAAAAATAGTGAGTGTGTTATGAACTGAGTTATGAGGAAGAGAAACCAGTAGGTCATCTACATATTGATAAATAAAAGGAAATTGACAATTAACTCTTTCCGTAATATAATAAAGCAGTTTATTCATAACAATCCCAGCTAGAATTGGAGAAGTCCAGTGCTCCGTTATCGTCCTCCTCCTATATATATATATATATATATATATATATATATATATATATATATATATATATATATATATATATATATATATATATATATACATAATATATATATATATATATATATATATATATATATATATATATATATATATATATATATATATAAAATTATTAGTGAATTAGCCACTCATGATCCCAATCTCACAGTCTGAAACGCCTACCGACCTCCACCCAAAACCATACGTTACCACCTAAGACCCTCTGACCCCCTACCATAAGTTTATTTAAGTTATGTTAATCTTTAAGTTTCAATTCCTCTCTCGCCACATTTATATAAAACCGATTACCAGGCTAAGTTAATTAGGTTGCTGACATGTAAATATTTTAAGACACAAATGCATATTAGTTCATCTCATTGTATATTAGTTATAGGTTTAACCTCTCTAATTGCCAAAGAAAGATACTAGATTCTAGAAGAAAATAGATATTTTTACTAATATCTTGGGGATTCTTAAACATTTTCTTAAAATTATTTTCAGAAACATTAATTTTTGAAACAGCTTAAAAATACATAAAGTTCAAATGTTTCAAAAATTGGAACAGAATTTTATCAGTCAAATTTTGTAAACAATGTGGAATTACTTAATCAAGCAAATAATTCATTCGTGTCAAATGCTATTTATTCATTTCATTTCATTTTTAGTAAGTTTAAAAGATATTAGCAACTTTTGATAAAATGAGATGTTTGTGCCCGTGGCGCAAAGGTCATTGCTATATATTTTTCTTGATAATTTGATACTGAACGATCTGAACAAATTAACAAAATACATAAAATTAAATGTATTGAGTAAGCATCTTTTAAACTTCTTAATTTGTATACTCATAATTTACGACTATCTAAAATCAGCTGCCGGCAACTTTTTTTTATTAAGATGGGATCCAAATCAATGTCAGTTTTTTGCATGTGACGTCAATGCAAAATTTTGTATTGTCGTGCTGTTGGATATTTCTTTTTTTTTTTTGTAATTATAACAAACAATTGGAATTGCGTAATTATACGT
>JAHKBH010001256.1:0-25000 GCA_019049505.1 Pachyrhynchus sulphureomaculatus
ACCTGCAAGGAAATACTTGCAATTTTTTGATTAGCTTAAATACATGGGCTGAAAAGGCCCTAGACTTTTGAAGAAAATACATTGTTTCTTCAAATCTTGACACTATCCGAAAAACATATGCTTTTTTGTTTGTGCTGCCATCCCTCGGAAAGTATTGGGACTTTTCACCCCATGTAAGTATTATTTGGTTGATGACAGTCACTCATCATCATTAGCTTATTCCATCCATAGTAGGATGAAAGCCTTCCCAAGTTGTCTCCAATGACCTTTGTTGTTTGGTTTTTGCGTCCAAACGTGTCCTGCTATTCTTTGATCTACCTCTGCATGTTTTGTGTTCTCTAGGCCTCCATTCAACTATACGGCGTGTCCATCTGTTATCATTCATCTTTGCAATATGCTCCACCCAATTCCACCTTAATATACATATTCTTTGTATTACAACTGTTACTTTTGATCTTCTTCAAATCTCGATGTTAGGAATACGATCTTGGAGTCTAATATTTAGCATTCTCCTCTCCATCGCTCTTTGGGTTACCTGGAGGTTATTTATTATACTTTTATTTAAAGACCACATTTCAGTGCCATATGTTAATATCGGCAGTACATATTGATATATTTTTTTTTTTATGGGTCTAGCACACGTGCTACAGGGAAGTCCCTAAAGCGCTACAGGAGCGACACGTGTGCGGAGAAAGCGATTCACGTTGTTCTTGAATCGCTGTAGATTGTACTCGGTGGAAAACAGAGTCCTGGGCAAATTATTCCAAAAGGATGATGTTCTCCATATAAAGGACTGCTTGAAGAGCGTTGTACGAGGAGTAACGAGCTGAACCTCATACGGATGTGAAGAATTAGCGCGACGTGTACTTCTAACAAGCACCGCTCTGGGAGGAATTAAGCGGGCCACATCCTTCGAACACTTTCCATGAAATTACTTGTAGAATAGGCTCAAGTCGCCAACCGTTCTTCAATGTTCCAGCGAATCAAGGCCGTCGGTCAGTTTTCCGGGTCTCCAACCAGACGTACAGCTCTTCTCTGAATAGAATCCAACAAATGCAGTGTATGTTTGGGAGCGGAGCTCCAGACATGGGAGCAGTATTCCATAGTTGGTCGAATTTGAGCATTGCAAAGAATTAACAGTTGTTGTGGAGTGTAAAGCTTTCTGGTTCGAAATAATATTCCCAACTTTTGAGAAGCTCTCCTTGCTATGCCTGCAACATGTTCATGCCAGGGCATATTTGCTCTCAAATTAACGCCCAACAAATTGAGTGACGATGTTAGAGGGATGGAGTGCCCCGACACAACTATGTCGGGTTCAGCAACGTTAACTTTTTTAGAGAAAACTGCCGCCTGGGTTTTTGTAGCGTTAAATTCCACTTGGTTACTGTCACCCCAAGATAGAATTTCTTCCAGGTCTTTGTTAAGTTGAATGACTTCCTGCTGTCTGCGGATATTCGTCTGAGTAGCCGATGTCCGAGCGTTCAAAGTGAATGAAGATATAAGTGTACTGTCATCTGCAAAGCTGTATATTGGATTCTCGGTCTTTTCCAGCAGATCGTTAATGTAAATGAGAAAGAGAGTAGGAGACAGTATGGAGCCTTGGGGTACACCGGCGTTGATAGTGAAGGTGTTAGAAAGAAATCCGTCGACTGCCACTTGTAAAGAACGCTCTTTGAGGAAACATGAGAGCCACAAACAGAACCTTTCAGACATACCATAAGAACGTAGCTTAGCCAACAGCCCTTCGTGCCAAACACGGTCGAATACCTTGGATATGTCAAGAGCAACCGCTCGAGATTCTCCAAAGTGTTCAATTGCGTTCTTCCAGACATGTGTTACATAAGTCAGAAGATCTCCTGTTGATCTATTTTTTACGAAAGCCATATTGGTGATCACTAATAATGTTGAATCCTTCAAGATATTTTAGAAGATGCTGATTGATAGCCTTTTCCATGACTTTCGATATTATTGAAAGCAGTGCGATTGGTCGGTAGTTATTTGGCAAGGTTTTCTTGCCTTTTTTAGGTATCGGCTGAACCGTGGCACATTTCCAGCAGGAAGGAACTATTCCCTTTCTGTAGGATAGGTTGAAAATTCTACAGAAAACTAGTGTTAGTTCCCTTGCACAGTTTTTAAGAACTATGGCAGATATTCCGTCAGGGCCAGAAGCCTTTTTGGTGTCAACCTTCATCAGTATACGCTTCATGATACGCTGTCTGAAGACAACATCGGGCATCCTTGACTGCACTATGGGAATAGTAGGTGGTGTTTTTTTCCTTGGAAATCGACAGTAGAATGTGAAGCAAAGAGTTCAGCCAACAAGTTCGCTTTCTCAACAGGTGTCGTTGCAATAGAATTATTTGGCCGTATGAGTGGTGATATGGTGGATTTGGTGAAATTTTGACTAACTGCCTTAGCAACCGACCAAAAAAGGACCTGGAATTTTCGGGACAAGCGAGAAGTTTGTTTCTAATCCGTTGATTGTATACCTCGTTGGTTTCGTCGATAACCTCTTTGCATCTGTTCCTGGCACGAACAAATGTGTTACGATTTATGGTGTTAGGATTTTCATGCCATTGTCGGTATCCAAGGTGTTTGGAAGCAACAGCTTCTTTGCATTTTCGGTCAAACCAAGGCTTGCCGTTGGGAGGGCATTTCTTCCAAAAAGGGATGTAAGCCTCCATACCAGTCAAAATAACATCGGAAACCTCCCTGGCGCAGTCAGATGGGCCGTTGGATCGAAAACAAACGTCTAACCAAGGAAAGTTCGAAAATATTCCATGAGATATCTTCCCATTTAGCAGACTTGTAGTGCCAAATCTTGCGCGGTTTAGGCGTCTCTCTGTCACTGATTGGTAGAATACTCGATGTCGAAAGTAGTTTATGGTCGGAAGAACCTAACGGCGGATTTACGCTGACCGTGTAAATCTCCGGATTGGTGGTTAAAAACAGATCAAGAAGACTGGCGAACTCTCCGTCTCGATCAGGGATCCGTGTTGGTTCGTCAATAAGCTGTATTAAGCCATAACGGATTGAAAATGATTCGGCTTCACGACCTTGTTCGTCGATAGTATTTGAGTATTTAAGCCAGTTGATGTTGTGGACATTAAAGTCACCCAGGATCGCAATTTCGGCATTACGATAGTTAATTTGTGAATGGTCGATGGTGTCTGCAAGAGAAGCGAAAAGTGTTCTAAAGTTAGTATCACTTGGTGGTCGGTATAGGATACAGATGAACCTTGTGGTTGGTTGAGTCGTTATTTGTAACAACATAACATCAAAGTTTGGGGGCTCCAGAGCCTCTTCTCGTTGGCAAGAGAGGTCGCTTCTGACATAAAGACAGATATCAAAGTTACGCCTAAATCTGGAATAGAAGTCGTACCCAGGATAAAGATAGTTTACTGTGCTGGTCGATGAACTGACCTTAGTTCCACAGAGAGCGAGTACGAGTACTCTGGCTTTTATTGTATTTGGAATGTCTAATTTAAATGTAGATTGTAACCTTCCCAACGCAGACCAAGCTAACGTATTCAAGTCAACCTTTAAAATATTTTTTGATATTTCGATTTTTTGTCCCAAATATATGAATGTACCTTTGTACCTTTCCTATTCTTTCACTTTCTATTACTACTTCCTAGCTGTTATCTGTACTTCCGTTGTTCAAATATTTGGTTTTGGTGAAGTTTATTTTTAGACCTATATCTCGATACTTGTTATTTTATTCCATCAGCATTTCTTATAATTTTTCTTTTGTTTTGGCGATCAGAGTGACATCATCTGCGAACGTTAAGTGATTTAATCGTTCACCGTCCATTGGTATTCCTTTATTTTCCCACTTTAACGATTTGAATATGTCTTCTAGAGTCAACGTGAACAGCTTTGGGGATATCGAGTCGCCTTGTCTAATTCCTCTTTTAATTTTGATTTTATTTGTTTTTTTCTTCAAGCATTATTTGTGAAGTGGCATTTTTAAATATGTATTCAAAAAGAGTTGTGTATCTTTCATCGATTCTTACTTAAAGCGTTAAGGGCTGCGCATATCTCTACCGAATCAAGTGCTTTTTCGTAATCGAAGCATTGCTATCCACAAGGTGACCTTATATTCACACAGTGACAGTAACTACGTAAAATTATTTATTTTTTATTATTTTATTTTATTGCCACCAAAATATACTATTAAATAATGTAAGATGAAGTTTGGAAGTTCAAAGGGTTAAAATGGAATACTGCAATTTTTGTTTTTTTTTTGTCTTAATAGAATAATTATCCCAGTACTGACCTCGTTACAATTGGAAATAATTAAAACATATTCCAATTCCTTTAACTACAAGAACCTACAAAAGACGTCTAATACAATATATATGAAGTAATCTTTCAAACCTCATCCCTTTAATTAAAACTATTTAAGCCTAAAATTTGAGTATTATGGCGACCAAAAATTAGCAATAATTCTCATAACACTATTAGAGAAAAACAAAATTTGTTGACTTTCCACTTTTTACCTCAAGCGATATCGCTCAAAAAACTATAGGTTTCTTTCCGATTTGAATTATTATGTGTACTAAATTTAATTCCTGTATCTCACTTCCAAACAAACAAATTGGCAGCATCAGAAAATATCACGATTTTGGGATCATGAAACGTCTAGAAATGCAAAAATTTCGAAGAGCCATGTTTTCATGAAAATAATTCCTTCTTTAGCAAGAAAAGTTAAAAAACTAATACCACTAAAAATAAAGTTATCGTTACAGAAAGATAAACAACTGAAATAAAACGTCGCCGCGAAACCAAGCCGGCTAGCCACTACCGGATCGTTAAAATGTGTCTGGTCGAGTCTCTCAAAATGCGCACATATATTCCCTTATATATCATCATTACATAGCCGACAATGTCCACTGCTGGACATAGGCTTCCTTCATTCTAATCCATTTACTTCGGTCTTGAACTGCTTGAATTCAGTTTCCGGCAACTCGTTTCAAATCATCAGACCTTGTGGGGGTCTCCTCCCACTTCTATAGGCTTCTTGTAGAGGTCTACACTCCAACACTCTTTTCGTCCATCCACTGTCCCGAGTCCTCACCATATGACATGCCCCAGTGCCACTTTAGCTTCATTATTCGCTCCACTGCATCCGCTACTTTTGCTCGATTCTTTATAGCGGCATTAAGAATTTTATCTCTAAGCCCAGGATGAAACTTTTTATGGATCTTTGTGCTACCAATGGGAGACTTACTTTTCTGTGTAATTCGTGGGTTGAATTCTCTATGCCTGTCTTGATTTCGTGCCCTAAATATTTATAAGCAGTGACTTGTTGAAGTCCACTGAGATGGGATGACTAATTTGCCATGAATTCAAAGTTTATATTCATTCATACATGTTACGATGACATTGTGTTCAGGGTATTTATCATATTACAAGCATGGTCATTACGATCTGTTAACCGAATAATATCATCGGCGAACCTCAGATGGTTAACAACTTCTTGTACATACATTCTAAAACGGTTATAAAAAGTTTGGGAGGGATGGTATCCCCTTGTCTTATACCTTTCTCTATTCCAAATATTTCTGATTCCCTGTGGAGCTTCACCGATGAAATGGCGTGGTTGTTTTAGGATGTTTATATACCTTGATTCTAGAAGGCATTCAGTAAGTGCTTCAGAGAGTATGTTATGGTTGACTGAGTGAAACGCTTTCTCGTAACCTACAAATATATGAATTAATGGTTTATTATATTCCATATATTTTTCATAGGTAGTTTAATTGTGAGAAGATAATCATTCGTCCCATAACCTGCTCTGAATTCAACCTGCTCACTTGGTAAAACTCTAGTTTCGGTTTTTTAAACGGTTTGCCAGTATTTTCATGAAAAGAGGATGCTAATGGGTTTGTAATTAGATACATCTGTTGTGTCGCCTTTTTAGTGTTCCATACGAAACACTTATAAGATCACTTCGGTGTCTGTCCGTCTGTCTCTCTATCCGCCTGTCTGTCCGTCTGTCTGTTCGTCTGTTAGACCTGATTTTTCCCAAAACTATTTGACATAGAAAGTTGAAATTTGGCACTAATATAGGAATTGATGGCCTCATCAGAGCTGTGTAGTTTTGAAAGTTAAATTTTGGCTTAAGGAGTTAGTTTTTGGGGGGATGAAATTGGAAGGGAAAAAAAATTACCAGGTCATCGAATGGGGTGTCAAATGAAAGCTTGTAAAAAGACGAGTTCAAAAATATATATAATGTAATACTTGCGCACAATTCTGTTTGTATTATTTTTAAAAAAGTGCGAAAAATCCTCCCACCTCATGTTGAAAAATACTGATTAAACAATTTTGAAAAAATCTGGAATATTCTCTGTAGGGTGTAGATTGAACGAAAATTATCACTTTAATAACTTATCTGGTATATAAAAAAAAAACAAAAATTTCAAGGTCGTCAGTTTTCACTAAAGATCGGAAAAAAAACTTTGTTGAAAACACATTTGGGATGTTCTTGTGGAGTCACTGATAATTTTATACTTCCTTAATAAAATTTTATATTTTAAAAGTCATCAAGCACATTGGGACCAAAATCCGAAAAGGTGGCCAAAATATGAAGGTGTTATTCGAATTATATGAAAATTTGCATAACTGGTTTTTTGAGGTCGCTGATTAAAAATCTAACATAAAAAATGTAAATAACAAAATGGCGGCTCCAATATGGCGGACAAAGTTTGATAAAAATTGTCATATTTTAATGAAATTTCGACTATAGGGCTCTTCGAGGTACTGATGAAGAATCTGAAATTAAAAATTTGAAAAACAAAATGGCGGATCCGATATGCGGACAAAAATGATAATATTTGTCATATTTTGATGAAATTTCGACTATAGGGCTTTTCGATGTCGCTGATAAGGATCTGAAATAGAAATGTGAAAAACAAAATGTTTCAGTTAACTAGTGTTAAATGAAAATTAACACGGATTTGAGTATTATGTATTATAAAGATAGATATAAAATTATTCATACTTTTTTACATAAAATTTATTTTTAAAAAATGTGCAAGTGCGGGCAGCTGATTTTGCTTCTATATTATTAAAGAATAGTTAGAAAACACGATAAAATTGGTTTGACAGTGGGATGTCGTGGGACTTTTAATTTATGTATATTTTAATTTTGCTGTTTGAAACTAAAAGTTCTAAAAAAGTGATATTTTAAACGTTACAATAATTAGATGATAAATAAATTTTATTGTAATCAATTTATGTTATGGTTGACACTACTATTATTCGGAGAATCCATTTCACGAAATTAAATTGTCTTCAAATACAAAACATTTGAGCGCAATTGAATTTGCCTGTCTAATTCAAACAAAACAAGCTCAGAATCTGGCCTGCTCGACGCTCTAACAACAATAGGTGTCAAGAGCGACGTGTGCACACTTGATTATTATAACCGGTCGTTTTCGAATAGCGCAGGTACCAACCCACATACTTAGAGCCTGAAAAGTCCCTCAATCGAACATTCATTTTAGGGACTTATGGCCACCTTTTCGGCATTCGGTCCCAATGTGCAACGTACGGAACACTAATTGCGAAAGTCTAACTTGCACTTGACAGATTTTTCTATGTATCAGGACTATTGTAGCGCTGTTCCAAGCTGTGTACCTCCTGGAATCCATTGATTGAACAGTATTTTGAAAGTTCTGTTAGTGTTACATATGAAAGTGTTACTTTGAGAAACTACGTATATTACAATCTCTGTTTTAGTCGTGTTTCCCCTCTATTTGTATATCTAATATATTTTTTACGATATATTAATCGATAATATTGCTATTAATTAAAATATGCGAACCTTCATAAATTAAATTGTCTAAATGACCCAAGCGGGGAATACCCCATTAGCTTGTTCTTGAATTAAGTATACCATGAACTTGCCTTCTTAAATTGTCTTACTCTTTTTATCACATATCAATTTATTTTCGGAGAAAAGCTAACCAAGACTTTCACCGAATTGATCTCGGTATTAAAAATTTTGAAGGAATTATTATATCTGTTGCATATCCGGCTAAAAAAAGTAGAAAGGGTGACCGCAGATTTAGTTAGTTTTAATTTTAAACCGATTATAGGCGAACTTTAAATTCATATTAGATAATAATTAGTTGATTTTCTGGATTTTACGTACTTACACGAGACATCTTCAGAGTTCTTTACCTGAAATAAGCCTAGGAAGGCATAAGCCTAGTATTATATAGTATATACCAGATCTGATTTTCGTGTCTGATTTAGACCGTAACTTCTACTTCTATTAATATTATTAAGGTGCTTGTAAATTTCGGTTGATTTTTAGTGTTCCGTACGAAGCATTTATAAGATCACTTCAGTGTCTGTCTATCTGTCACACCCGATTTTCTCCGAAATTATTTGACATAGAAATTTGAGAGCTGTGTACTTTAGAAAATTAAATTTTGAGTTAAGGTATTAGTCTTGGGGAGTGAAATCGGAAATGAAAAAAAAAAATTACTAGGTCATCGAGTGGGATGTCAAAAGAAAGCTTGTAAAACACGAGTTTAAAAATATATATAATGAAATACTTGTGCACACTTTTCTTTGTATTATTATTAAAAAATTGCGAGAAATCGCTGTCCCCCACTCATCTCAAAAAGTACTGATCAAAAAACTTTGAAAAAATTCTGGAATATTCTACACAGAGTGTAGATTACATTACTTTTAGTAATTTATCTGGTATATAAATGAAACAACAATTTCAAGATCATCAGTTTTCAGTAAAGACTGGAAAAAAAAAAAAAACTTTGTTCAAAACTCATTTTATACCTCCGTAACAAAAATTTTTATTTTATAAGCAATCGCCGGTTATTTAATCTAGTGTTTATAGAAACTGGAGATTAAAGCAAGATATTTTATGTCTCTGGATTAACGATGGGTTCTTAGAAGTCTTATATCATCAGCTTCAGTTGATATAATTTATACTTTTTTTATGGGTCTAGCACACGTGGTGTAGGGAAGAAGTCCCTAAAGCGCTACAGGAGCGACACGTATGCGGAAAAAGCGATTCATGTTGTTCTTGAATCGTTGTAAATTGTACTCGGTGGGAAACACAGTCCTGGGGAAATTACTCCAAAGGGATGATATTCTCCATATAACGGACTGCTTGAAAAGCATTGTACGAGGAGTAACAAGCTGAACCTCATACGGATGTGAAGTATTAGCACGACGTGTACTTCTAACATGCACCGCTCTGGGAGGAATTAAGCAGGCCAGATCCTTCGAACACTTTCCATGAAAATACTTTTAATATAGGCTCAAGTCGCCAACCGTTCTTCGATGTTCCAGCTAATCAAGGCCGGCGGTCAGTTCCAGGTCTCCAATCAGACGAACAGCTCTTCTCTGAACAGAATCCAACAAATGCAGTGTATGTGTGGGAGCGGAGCCCCAAACATGGGAGCAGTATTCCATAGTTGGTCGAATTTGAGCTTTGTAAAGAATTAACAGTTGTTGTGGAGTGTAAAGCTTTCTGGTTCGAAATAATATTCCCAACTTTTGAGAAGCTCTCCATGCTATGCCTGCGACATGTTGTAGCGTATGAAAAGGTGTTTAATTGCGCCCCACGTAGACTGCGTCATTTTGTAACATGCGAAACTGTCCTCAGTTTGAGGCATCTTTTTTTGTACCCTGTGAGAAGTTGTTTGTCCCACGCTTGAGCGCAATTTTGTAACATTGGAACTTGCCCGCACGTTGTGGTGTCATTTTGTACCGTTTGAATATTGGATGCCCCAAGCTTGAGCACAATTTTCTTGCAGCCCCGCTTTAATTTCTGATAATGAATCGAGTGAATCCTGATTTTAAAAGAACTAAAGAAATTAAACACACACTAGCTCAGTTTTCCTTGGTAGAGAGATATGGGTAAGAGATAATTTTTGTACGTCTTTTTGGAATTTTTTTCTATTTTTAAAAAGCTTCAGTTGTACAAGTTTTTTTGGGCACCATTCATTTTAAAATAGAAAGGATCTAACTTCAGTTAAAAAAATGAAAAAATACTGAAGGGTTTTTATGGGTATTACTAAAAAGAATTAGTCTAGTACAACTTATCCCGAAAAGAAAAATAGGTATTCAGTGAGACACTAGCTTTAATCAACAAAAAGAAAATTTATTCATGTTTTTTAAAAATAAAAAGTTCTAACCTTTGCAGTTCTACAAAAAAATTCTAGCCTAACTAGTAGTTATTACATTTAAATTCTGAACTATGACTACCCCCGAAGACGAAAAATAGTGCTTTTCACTTCACTTTTTAGTCAGTTTTAAATTGCTGTTAAGGCACTACTCAGGGATAGGTCTATTGAAGGATGTTTTGGTAACTTACTGTTCTTATTCCGGCTTTGATGGAATACGACCGATTTCACACTTTTCTAGAAAACACTTAGAGAGCCCACTACGGCTTTTCGTTAAGAAACTGGTGCTTTACTTAGCTCGCATGCTGGTTGTTATGAGCCTTTGCTGTAGCTCAATCGAAGGAACCCTACTTGGCGGCTCCGATGAAAATTAGCCTGGCTGCGGCTTGATGGTACTCCGCTTACTCGGCGGCTGGATGGAAATTAGCCAAGACAGTCGTTTCTCGGACCCTTAAATAAACCGTGCAAACTCTGCCGGTAATATGGCGACGCCGGAACCAAAACTGCGGATACACACATTTCACCAATCGGCGGCGTAGCGGTAGATTCGGTCAGGAAACCCGCACTGCACAGTATATACCGAACGTCTTGGAATCTCTGTTTAATATACCGTTCGATACAAAAATGAAAATAAGTACAATTTGAAGTGAAAAATCAGTAACATTACATGGTCTTAAAATCTAGGAAAAAATGAATGTTACAATGTTCATGCCATTACATATTTGCTCCCAAATTAACGCCCAACAAATTGAGTGACGATGTTAAAGGAATGGAGTGCCCCGACATAACTATGTCGGGTTCAGCAACGTTAACTTTTTCAGAAAAAACTGCCGCCTGGGCATGCATGCATGCATGCATGGTTTTTTGTAGCGTTAAATTCCACTTAGTTACTGTCACCCCAAGATAAAATTTCTTCCAGATCTTTGTTAAGTTGAATGACTTCCTGCTGTCTGCGGATATTCGTCTGAGTAGCCGATGTCCGAGCGTTCAAAGTGAATGAAGAGATAAGCGTCATCTGCAAAGCTGTAGATTGGATTCTCGGTCTTTTCCAGCAGATCGTTAATGTAAATTAGAAAAAGAGTAGGAGACAGTATGAAGCCTTGAGTTACACCGGCGTTGATATTGGAGGTGTTAGAAAGAAATCCGTCGACTGCCACTCGTAAAGAACGCTCTCTGAGGAAACATGGGAGCCACAAACAGAACTTTTCAGACATACCATAAGAGCGTAGCTTAGCCAACAGCCCATCGTGCCAAACACGGTCGAATGCCTTGGATATGTCAAGAGCAACCGCTCGAGATTCTCCAAGGTGTTCAATTCCGTTGTCCCAAACGTGTGTTACATAAGTCAGAAGATCTCCTGTTGATCTATTTTTACGAAAGCCATATTGATGATCGCTAATAATGGTGAATCGTTCAAGATATTTTAGAAGATGCTGATTGATAGCCTTTCCCATGGCTTTCGATATTATTGAAAGCAGTGCGATTGGTAGTTATTTGACAAGGTCTTCTTGACCTTTTTAGGTATCGGCTGAACTGTGGCACATTTTCAGCAGGAAGGAAATATTCCCTTTCTGTAGGAAAGGTTGAAAAGTCTACAGAAAACTGGTGTTAGTTCCCTAGCACAGTTTTTGAGAACTATGGCAGGTATTCCGTCAGCGCCAGAAGCTTTTTTTGGTGTCTAGCTTCATTAAAATACGTTTTATGATACGCTGTCTGAAGACAATATCGGGCATCCTTGACTGCACTATGGGAATAGTAGGTGGTGTTTTTTTCCTTGGAAATCCACCTATATTACTTAATCCTTCCAGTACTACTGAAAAAAAATCGAATATTTCAGTGACGATGTCAGAGATTTTTTTATCTGCTTATAAAATTCAACTCCCCTACAAAATTGAAATTTGAATCCACTAACATATGTTATGGATATATCCTTTATATACAATAGTACAAACACAATTGCCAAAAGCAAAAAAATATTTTGTAAAATGCAAAGAACAAAGACTTTTAAAAATTTTCAAATAAAAATTAACTTGGCTCTAAAAGAAGTCTCAGTACAAAATATTTTCACGATTAAGTGAAATTTCTGAGGTTTATTCCCATATTAATATTGAAGATAGTTAAAAATAAATAAACTTTAAATAGATCTCAAATCGAACTACTGAAAGTTCATTTTATTTAAGTTAAAGAAGTTCGTTACTCTTGAATAAATTAGAGACTCAACATGAATTCCTTCCGAGAAAACAATCTATCCATATGTAAACGACTTTGAATTTTAAGGACTCAAAAGAATCTAAAAACCAATCAATATTTTATTGGTTATTTTTAATATGAAAGACTTTTTTCTTAAAATTAAAAAAATTGATATACATGCTTCCATACTAAACTGCTGAACAAAGTTTCTTATTGACAGAACTGACTCAAAGATATTTACAGTATAAACCCAATATTTCTCCGTATAAATAATTTCTATTAAAATTGGAAATAATAAAAAATTAGCCTAATTTTGAAATTCTGCGATTCCAAGATCCTTAACAAGTATTTTTAACACATATGGTGACGCACATATTTATCAAGTCTCTTTGAGTCCTTTGGAAATAAAACGTATTTTAGAAAAGTTAGATATTAAATAAAACCGGTCAAGTGGAAGTTGAACTTGCGTACAGGCAGACACCGAAGTCATGTTATAAGTGGTCCGAACGGAACACTAAAAAGAATCTGAAGTGGACCTGTGTCTCTATTATTCAGTCAGTTCCTCTTTCAAATTATGGAAGAAATCCGTAATTATTCCTGTGATTAAATCTGGCGATGAAACCGTGGTAAATAGTTATCTAACCATTTCCCAACTTTGCACATTTGACGAGGTCCTTGAAAAAGCTATTTATCAGCACTTACTTTTCTTAATAAAATCAATTTACTGTACTTTAACATGGATTTTAATCAAGTAGACTCTAATTTTAATTTGTACTCAGAATTTAGAGTAAGAAGTATAGATAATAATAGAATACAGGTTGACTTCATCTTTACCAACTTCAACAAAGATTTTAATAAAATTGATCATTACACAGCCAAACCGACAGATCGACGGACATTTGAAACTACTTCTAACTGAATATTATAACACTGTAAAAAAAATTTAAAATATGTACTGTTCATTTATTCTTTCTTTTTAATTAAGTAAAAGGATACTTTTTTTCTTAACGAACGAATTTACATTATATACTGGTATTGGAAGAGTATTCTGAAAATAAGCAGAGCACGAAGGAGTGTAGTTTAAAACATTAACAAGCTACCTTAAACGAAATATTATTAACATGATGGTATATAATATTCAAACACTAATAAAATAAAAAAAAACGTCCAGGTTTTTTGGATAAATTTTAAGTATATTATTTATAGCAAAATATGTACGGGGTTAAAAAGGTGAGACAGGGGTGAAAGGCTGCTTTCTTATATATGATGTTATGGGTTATATGTATCGCATAATCAGTTAGAATAATCTTCGCCTATTTTGTGTTGGTGCTTTGGTTGTCGAAAAATTTTCAGAAAGTGAATTAAATAAGAAGCATAAAGAACTGGTGTATTCTCTCAAGTATCAAAATTACTTATGATGTTATTCTTTTTAAATGACAATAAAGTGGATTGTTTTGTGATACAAATTCTTTCCTGGTGATAATAGCTTGCGTTTAGAACATAATTTTAAAATTTAACTGGAATGTCATAAACATTTGTAATAAATGAATTTAATGAAAGTTATAATTTTCTATTAATGATGATTTGGTCTTTATAAAATTAAGCAGAAACTGGAGAATTTATAAATATATTGTATAGTTTCAATATTCTTATGAATATTCCCCTTGGTTTTTCTTTGGGATGTTTTATAAAATTAACTAATTATATCTAGTAATAGATATACACTGGTGAGCTTCAATTAACACGGATCCTAGAATTTAGCGTTTATATATTTTTACGGATTTTAGTATCACTTGAAAGCCCATCTTATTCTCTTTCTAACGATACCCAATTCCATAGCAAACCTCATGCTGTTTACTGATTAAAATGATTGAAAGTGGAAACAAGGAGAACAAGGATTGGAAATAAGGGTAAGAGAAAGGAAAAATTAAAACAAATTTTAAGTTTAATATAAAATTTAGCCGTCATTACTGCTTCCAGCCGATTTTTCATTGCTCGAGTGAACTTTTTCACCACTGTCTGTGGGATTATTCTCCACTCTTCTGCTATCGCAACCTTTAAGTCCCTCAGCGATGTAGAGGCTTGGTTTCTGGCTCGGTCTCTTGGATTGGATTGAGGTCAGGACTCCGCGCAAGCTAGTTTAATGTGGGTATTCCCACTTCCGCCAGGGATTGCCGCACCGATGCAGCAACATGTGACCTCGTATTGTCATGCATTAGCACGAAGCTATCGCCATGAAACCCAGCGTAAGGAGCAAGATGTTCCTACAGGATCTCCTCAATGTACCAGCGAGCAGTTAATCCACCACTACGAGTGTCATCAGTCACAAAAACATAATTGGTTTTCGCATCGAGTGATATGCCTCTCCACACCATAACAGACCCTTCTCCGTATGCGACCGTTTCAGTAATGCAGCACCGCGCATAGCACTTCCCAGGCCTCCTATAGACTCGTCTTCTTCCATCATTGCCCTTCAGGCACATTCGGGACTCGTCGGAGAATAAAACGGAACGCCATTGCTCTAAGCTCCAGTCGACATGTTCTTGGGAAAATCTTAGTCGCGCTTGTCGATGGGCTGCTTGTCAATTTGGGTCCGTTAGCTGGTCTCTTCGGAGTTAGGTTAGCTTCTTTAAGTCGTCTCCTATCTGTCCAATGAATGACAGCCCGACCATTAACTTGTCGGAGTCCTACTGGACCTCAACGCCGGTCAAGTAACGATTTCTTAGAGTTGTGTTGACAATGAACCGGTCATCTCGCTCCGAGGTACACCTTCTTCTTCCTGATCCTGGTCTCCGTGTAAAGGTGCCAGTCTCTTGGTAACGTCTGTAGAATTTAAAGGCAGCTGACTGGCTCAGGTGCAGTTGCACAGTGACTACACGTTGGTTATGCCCTTCTTGCAATAGGGCAATGACATGCCGTTTCTTTCGGGGCGGTATCCATTTTCCAGTGACGTAATTAGTGAGCAGCTACAGCAGGAATATTGACGGTTCAAATTTCGATAAAGGAATGATAGAAAAAATGCAGCTGCATGTGTTTTAACAGGGATGAATAGCGCGCAACGAGTATGTTGCTGAGCGAGCAATTGAGTAATACCGTTTTAACCAGTAAAACTTTGTGGAAATCTAAATGTTTTTGGTACTATTGGAAAGAGTAGAAAATCAGCATTCTAATGATACCAAAAATAATACTACTATTTGAAAATTTAAGTCAAGGATCGATGTTAAATGAAGCAAAATCGTTTGAGTCGATTATTTTTGCTCACCAGTGTATAAGGTGAAAAGAATGTGATAGAGGGTTAGAATAGTGGTTGCGTATGTATCACATTATACTTCTATTTCATTTTACTTTTATATTATTTCCAATTTTATTAGAAATAAAAAGTAGAATGGATTGAGATTTGCTTACCGAGGGATCTAAAAGAATGTTAAGTTGGACATAGAACCAGTTTTAAAAATACAAACAGTTAATTTGACCGAAACACACTTACCTCCGGCCGGAGTCGGTAGATTATTATTTTTATTCTTTTTGCTAAAGCGGAGTATTGCATTCGTGAAAAAAATTCTCCTCCTCGATTTTTACTTTTCTTTCTTATGGTAGATCACGAAAAATATATTTTTCCCATTTCCGCCGATGTTTCTATTGTCGCTCTGTCAACCTGTTGGCACCATAATTCTCAAACAAAATGATATTTTAATACTTGAAATAGAGATGAAACCCAGAGTTTTTGAGCGATATCGTTTTACAGGAAGAGAGTGAAAGGGATAGATGTCGATATGTTGTATGGTTTTAATTGCTTTATGGAAATTTAATTTTCGTTCACTTAAGAAAGTCAAATTCTCTACCTGTTTTAGAACTATATTTTTGCAAAAAAGTAATGGACAAATCACTTTACCGATTTTTTGGTTTAATAAGATAAAAACTGAAACTATCTGTTGACATAAATTACATGACTTTTTACCCGATTTTTCGAATTATTTCAATAAAAGAGACATTAAGAAAAAAAATAGAACTAACCGTTAAAAGAATTAACATTTTTGATGGGTGAATAAATTGAAATTATGATTAAACTACTTCTTTTTAATTTTTCTTGTAAACTAAAGCTAGTGCAATTTGACTTGCAGAAACCGAAATTACATGCTCTAAAATTATATTCTAACTTTATTGACGTTTTTAGCAATATTTAAGAACATAATGATTTCATCTTTTTTGCTATTTAGCTAAGAATTAAATTTTTTAAACTAACAACTTTTCTTAAGCAGTTATCTAGAACATTATGTTATTCTCCCGTACTATTTGTGTTAAGGTTGACACATAATTTTGAGTTTAAGATTTTTTCGATTTTTTTCATCTACTTTCTCATATATATGTCTTTATTTTGTGTCCTATGTGGGAAATTGTTTGCTGTAACACATCCCATCCCTACAGATATATAAACAGGGCTATTTTTACTGTGGAAGCTTGCAAAATACCATTGAGTAAAAGGTTTTTTTTGTGAAAAATATCCTCCTCTCTTTTGTCATTGATTCTGAGTTAATTGTGTTGAGAAGAGTCTAAGCTTTTAGAACTCAAGGACAAATAGGTTTTTTTCCGCTCTGGTTGCCGATTGGCGTCCCCTTCTATAACTTACTTTCATTTTGTGCTTCTTTTTTGTTTTTAAGAATTTAATCTGTCTTTACGAGGCAAAGTTTAAAATTCATGTTTCTTCGTGATTTCGCAAAACAGGAATTCAAAGCCGTATTCGTAATTCTTCTAAAGCAGTTGTAGGCAATTCAGATTTGAGTAACGCCTTGTCTATGCTCAGTAACCTAAGTTCACCTGACACGAAAGGATGTTTTCTGCATCTCTCAAGGATTGTATTTATTTAACAATATTTTTAACCTGCTACATATATATATATATATATATATATATATATATATATATATATATATATATATATATATATATATATAGCAAAAAGGGGTAGCTTTTTTATCGGGTTTGCGGTCTGTGACAATAAACACTCGATTGCTGTTAAACTCCCTATATTTCGTTGTACTTTACAACTTCATCGGGAGAAACTATTTTTTAGAAAAAACAGTGTGTCAGGAAATTTTTTGTAAATAAATAGTTATTTTAAAACTTACCAACTAAGAGATGGTCACCACATTTATAAAAACAAAAGAACATCGACTACATTAGACACATAACATGAGCAGAAACAAGAAAATACTTATGTACATTGACAAATAACACTTAACAATGAACTGATCTAGGCTATAAAGCCTAAATCGGACCAAAAAACGAAAAAATTATTTATTAAATACAGTGGTTTAGTTACTTATAAGGTGGTTCAGTAATGGACTGGTAAAAATTTTTGAGTTTTTGGACTGTACAAAATTTTTTATACCTCTGTGTTACTTGCCTTTTACCCTGGCTACGCCACTGCCTGTATGATATAATGTCCAAAACGCCACTAAACTTTTCAGAAATGGAAGACGAAAAATACTAACTATTGCTGTTATATCTTTTTGATGTCGAAAATAAAATCCTTTATTGGTATTGTACCACCTGTTCTATGATATGTTATTAGATGGTTGGTGGTAGTGGGTAGTGATAGTGTATTTTGACCAGTGATAATTAAATGGATTTGAAATAGAGAGCTGTTATCTTAAACTTAATAATAGAACTCTATCTAATGGTAAAACAAACATACGATGACGAATGTTTATTCTTTATTTAGGAGGTTTAGGTAAATTCAAAGTGGTAGTAAAACGCTTGGTGGCAGTGAAACATTGGACTGTCGAAAACCTGAACTAAACAAAGTTAACGTTCAAAAAGTACGTCATTTTATCAAATAAAACTTGTAATCATTCTTGAGGTTGTTTAGACATGTGGTGAGAATTCCAAAATAACCTGTGCATAACATACCGACCACTTGCAAGGTCTTCCTTAAAACGATCGTTACTTTTAATAGAAGTGGGTTCGTTTGAACATCTTTAAGCAAAAGTTTTTAAGCAAAACCCGTGTGTGTGTATTGAATTACATGTGATATTTACCTGATTTGCCACAATGTGGCTTCTTTCTTTTCCTCCAACGGTATGTGCTTGAATAAAAGGAAATCGATACGATTATTCAAAATGTTCAAGCAACGGTGACCACTACCGTGAACAGCTTTTCATGTTAATAAACTATATATATTGTTGTAAAATTTGCTGGGTTTTAGGGTCGAACGTTAAAATAACTAATGATGTTTGACTTCTGATCCACAATCCTATAAAATCATAAAAATCTTTTTTTTCTTTCAGGCCAGTTCATCACCGAGAGGGTTATCTATGCTATAGTAGCTATTCTGATAATTGTTAAATTATTGGCTCTCAAGTTCTTATTCATACTACCATTAATAGTAGGAGCAGCTACAGCTAAGAAACTATTGCTCAAGATATTACTTTTTATATTTCCATTCTTGCATCACGTGTTCAAGTTTTGCGCGTATTATCCAATACAGGCAAAGTATCATCACCATAAGCATCTAATCTCACATGTTCATGAAGTAAGTATAAAATGTGTCTATTCCTTATTAGAATTTATGTTACTCGAATAGGCTGCTTAACAGTGAATTTTTGCTGCACGATTATCGCCAGTATAAAAACACACAAAATAATAGGAACAAGATTCACTAACATAAACCAGTTTTAAAATTAAAATCTCTAAACTTAGACCATTCTTAAAACCCTTTGCAAGTTTATAATTTAAACTTACTTTACAAAGATTTTAGTGCCGATTCTAAAGTTAGTCCAACACTTCAAGTTAAATCCATATTTAGACCTTCTAGGTAACGCTAAATTTAGTTACCTGGGTTTATTTCCTTTTTTACTCTTTACGAAAATATTGAAAAAAAGAAATTATAAAAGACTGTTTACTATTATTACCTACCTAAATAACCAAATACCGTTACTCATATTCTGAAAATCTTGCGTAAAATAGACATAATACAAAGTATATTTTGAAGCTGCATAAGGTTATCTTAATTATATTTTTAATTAAGATTATTTTATTGCTATGTTTTATTGACAAGTTGTAAATTGTTACATTACATTATTTCCACCTTAACATGCAGGGTAGATAAAATCATTTGTTGGAGACCTAGCATTTGTACTCATATGAATTTGAGAACATAACTTGACAATGGGATAAAAAACGTGTTTTTAGGAGGATTGTATTTTACGTTTTAATTTACTCTTTTGGGTTTTAGAATAACGTTTAACCTTTAGAGTATGCTGCCAAGATAGATTTTCATTATAAAAAGTTATTAAGCCTTCAAAGAAAGTCACAAATATTTATTTTGTAGCAAATTGTATTTAGAAAGTTGGCAGTAATTCCGATCTGACCAATTTAATTCTTAATTAATATATTATTAATTTAATTATTAAAGAATAAGTTCAAACCATAATATAATGCAAATTTACAAAAATATGAATAAAATCATTAAATTATTTAATAAAATAAAATACAAAAGTTCTAGAAAACTATATTTAATTTAATTAAATACATAATACACTTTATATTTTACCCAATGTTAAAAGGCATCCTGATGTCCACTAAAAGATCGGTAGTAAATCGGTCATGATGAAAATAATAGGAATAAATCACCAAAATTTGTCGAAATTTGAATGCCGGATCTATGAAATCATCCGAGATTCCACATCACCTCTGTATGGAGATATCAGCAAGCCGTAGGCTTCCACATGACTACTCACTCACTATCGATAACCTCCATCATACAGCGGGTCATTTTTTATACATATATATCTATATATATATATATATATATATATATATATATATATATATATATATATATATATATATATATATATATATATATATATATATATATATATATATATATATATATATGTTTTACCCTGAGAACCAATACTGTTTAAGCGGAGACAATTAACATCTCAGTATTTAGTAATGAATTTTTGGTATGCCACTCAGCTCAAAACGCACCAGAATATGTAAATCTGATCTTAGTGAAAAATCGTTAGATTTCGAGATACTGACACTTTTATGAATTTCGTGAAAAGCTACACCTTAGATCAGTTTATCGAGTGCCACAACTACAAATTTCCATATTCTAAGATTCCAATTATTGTTACGTAATCCTGAATAACTCTGCTGTTGATCACAATTCAATATAAATTTAAAAAAATATATTTAAAAACACTAATTTAGCAATTTTTTCAAATAACTGGCCAGGTTAGCTTGGTATCTTTTTTTTAAAGTATGAAGGGTCAAAGTTAGCTGAAATGTTTTTACCCATGATACTTTCAATAATATATTTTCCTCCACAGGCGTAGCACAATTAGTTTTATTTTAAACTGTGATCAATAGCTGGGTTATTCAGGATTACGTAACAATAATTAGAATCTTAGTATATGAAAATTTGTAGTTGTAGCACTCGATAAACTGATCTAAGGTGAGGATTTTCACTAAATTCATTAAAATGTCAATGTCTTGAAATGCAACAATTTTTCACTAAGTTCGTACTTACATATTTTGGTAAATTATGAACTTCCCTTGAAGGGAATATGTTGGTATTTGGGACAGCCTATATATATATATATATATATATATATATATATATATATATATATATATATATATCCATGTTATATTTAGGTAGCTCCACACAAGCAACATGAGTATCATGAAGAAATAGTGGATCATCCACCAACAGATTATCACTATGGGCCACATGATATACATCATACGGAATTTGACGACGATGTGAGTGTTGTACCGGATGATGGAAGTGGATTTCCTCATGGGTAAGTTAGTAGCTAATAACTACCAAACATCTTAAAAAAATTACTTAAAGCAGTAAATAAGATATGTCAACAATTTTATTTTTAATTTATTATATTTCTAGTATATACTAACGAAAACTTTCAAAAGTTTTTTACTGATAATATCTCGAGTTTTACTCTTTACCGATACCCTCATTTTCTTGTTCTAAAATTAAGGTTTCTTTACCGTAAATAAATTTATTCAATGTAATGTCACACTGAACATTTGAACTCATTACCCGTACGTACTTAACCTTGGAAGTATGAACGACGTGTCTGTGAATGACAAGACGATAAGAATTTAGAAAATGTAATTGAGGACGGTCTACCTAGGTTTTTTTGGTGAATAATGAAAATTTATTTTGTAAAAGAAAAGCTACGTTTGGTTATTTGACTTTATTTAGTGAGTATGTAAGAAGAAGATGAAAAAATCCGAGATTAGATTGAAGTTAACTTTGTTGACATAAATTTTGACAATCTATCGCTGTCCCTTAGAATATGATGTGACGTCCAAGTTCTGAGTTTTTTTTATATCGTCTTTTACGTCAGGTAATTCGGATCTTTTAAATATGTGATGTGCAGGAAAAAAACGGTTCATTTAAAATGAAATAAAGTTGTTATATGCCTCGTATATCGAAGTAAGTAACCGGATGTAGTGGTGATCTATATAACTGAAACTGTATTGTTTGAATTGTATAAACCTATTAAAACTTCAGCAATTAGCTTACAAAATTTAGAATGAAAAGTTTGAATATAGGTATAAGTTTAATCACTGTCTATCTAATCTATTGTAGTTAATTTGAAATAAAACGACGTTATTTTATGGTATATTCAAACACAATACTATAAATAACAGTAGCATAAATTATTATGTATAGATAAGGTACTAATAACTGTCAGCTCAGGTCACTTCCGTCGGCGAACAAAAAGTAATTTGTCACCTATTTGATGCCTTTATTCAACAGTTTCATTTCTATTAACGACATGTATTATCTTTCTAAAAAATATGGCATTGTTTTACGGTAAATAAACAATAGTATAGTAGATTTTTAATTTGATGACTTTTGTCACCGTAGGTCATCTCTGTAAAAGTATCAAATAAATTTGAATTTGGCACAGAAACCTAGTTTGAAAAACTATAAAATGATCATTATTCAGCCCGTCACTAAATGTCCATCATTAATACCAGTATAAACTAAATTAGTATAAAATAATGCACTAGTAAAAAAATGATCAAATTAAGCATAATGCTGTTACAACAAAATTAAATAGAAAGTCATTTAGTTCTACACGTAAACTGAATTAAAAATAAGTAGATGTTTTTAAAATGTTATAAGTATTTGTTAACAGATGTTCTCTATCTCCGTACTTGCTGTCATTATGTTATCAGATTTGTCAATTGTTATTAAGACTAATACATCTTTATTGAGAATTAGCATTTTATTACTTCATTTGTGACTCCTACTAACGCATAATTGATGAAAATCGTCGAAGACGTCAACGAGCTTTTACAGAGTTAATAAATATATACATGAGCATTTCTGTAAATTGCTGGTATATTAGCGGTTCAAAAGAGAGAGATTTTTTTTAAAGTGACACTTATTAGACTTGATTTAAATCGGTCCTTGGACCTCCAGAAACAATTATTCACGGCAGAACACCCCTTTTTTTAGGAACATTTTTTTATAACTCAGTATGCAAATTTTCGCGGAAAATTGCTATAAAAAGCTTTAAAAAACAATATATAATGTACCGTATTATAAGTTCATCTATGCCATTTATTGAAATTATTCATCATGAATCCTGATAACGTTTTCCTCTTTTATATAATGGCCTTTTTGGCCCAATTTTTGACCATTTTATATCTTTAAGTCAAATTAATGTCCAGGTACACTTTTTTTATGTTCTTTGACCTGCTGACTTCGAATTTTTATGTACCTTGTTGATATTAGGATATCGTTTCCAAGTTATGATCAGATTTTAGCTAGTTTTTCATCAGAAATGGCTATAAATTAAAAATGGTGTATTTAACATACAATTTATATGTATGTAAAAGAGGAAAACATTATCAGCATTCACAATGAATAATTTCAAAAGATCACATTGTACATTTTATATTGATTTTTGTCGCTTTTTACGGCAATTTAGCGAGTTTTTCCACTTTTTTCCGCAAGAATTTGCATATTGAGTTGCAAAAAAATGTTCTTAAAAGAATCGTGTTCAACCGTGAATGACTGTTTCTGGAGGTACAAGGAACGATTTAAATCGAGTCTAACGTCACTTTAAAAAAAGTTCTCTTTTTTTTTGAACCGCTAACATACCAACAATTTACGGAAATGCTCATATATCAGTTGGTTAGTTCGTTGGTTAGTTGTAGGCGGGGTAGGCGATTATTGTACCCTCCTCTCTTGACTACATGAGCGTCGTCCCTTTAAGAAGGTTTATTAGCTTCCCTTCTGACCCTTCGTGTGGTAATTTTTCGCCACGATGTAGATCTCCAAACAATTTAAGTCTCTTCTGTTAAAGCAGGACATTCGTATAGGATGTGCATAAAACATATATACCAGAAATATGATTTTGAACGGACAATATGTGTCAATAACCTGAAGAAATCATCAGGCTTTGATGGGGATTTGCTGATGTCAGATCCACGAGTGAAAATCCCAATGCTCGTAGTAAGTAAAACTATTGTTTTCAAAATTGTGCACGTAGAATTAAAGATGAAAAAATTTCTGAACCAAAACAGAATATAGCGAGCAGAGAAATTTTAGCATTACACCATTTTGCTGCCGTCCTACAGAAGCAACGGGTGTTCGGGAAAAGCGATTCACGTTGGTCTTGAGCTGTTGTGAATTGTTTACTTGGTAGGAAACACAGTCCTGGGCACATCATTCCAAACAGTTGAGGTTCTTTATATAAGAGACTGCTTGAAAGGGCTATCCGCCTCCAAAAAGGCAAAAAGTAACTCCTTACATAAATAATTTCAATATAATCTAATTAATCTACTGTGGGGACATATTTCAAGTATTTTTCAAGAAATTACTTCCTTTCTTTTTTTTTAGTCATCCCTGGACAGGAAAAATCAAGGTTTTACTTGTACAGTTTGGGAGATCTATATTCTTCCTCGGAAGAAAAATTCTGCATTTTGTCATTGGAAAGTAAGCTAAAGTAGCATGCACCAGTAGATTAAATAATATAGAGTTTAATAACGTAATTGAAAATTTAATTTTTAGTCCCTGGATCTTAACTACTATAAAAGATTTTTTGAAAACATTATTTCAACGGAGCATCTCATTAGTTATTTGGCTTACTAAAGTGGCAAAAAATACGTAAGATATTTATGTATAATAAAATATAAGGGAGCTAGAAATAATTTATCTGTAGTTCAGTAGATGTAGCAAAATAAAAAAAATGCACAATTTCCCAAAATGAGTAGGATATGTACAAAGGGGAATATATAATGTATATATTGTTTTAGTTTCAAAATATTTTCTTCTAATTTGAGTATTAAACTGTAAGAATTGATACAACGAACTTTTTCTAGTGTCAGCCAGGTCAAACCTTTGCAGGTTATTTAAAATACTCTTTTCAATAAATTGTCTAGTATGTGTGCTTTTACATGGGTAGCGAAATTTCTAAACTGCTTCTTATACTCTGTCTCTTACGAGTCTATTTTTGATTTTATTGCCTTGATCTTATTATTTGCTTCAGAGAACACTTTTCTCATTAAAATTCTGCAAGCTCTTTTCCCTTTAAAATACATTTTTGTCACAAAAACTAAAGTTTTCTTATTCTGGAATCTTTACGTTTGTG
>JAHKBH010001257.1:0-44514 GCA_019049505.1 Pachyrhynchus sulphureomaculatus
ATAAAATATTAGTTGTAAAAAAATGTAACTTACACTGATGAAATCCACGTGAAAAAATGCTTTGAGAATGTTTTTACAGAAATCAAAAATTTTCAATAGGAAAAGAATTAAAAACATTTTGCAAAATGCAGATTTTCGATAAACACCCTGTATATCTGAAACGGTACTAGATATCGATATGCGGTTTTCACCATTGAGTTTATCATAAAAATTAAGCCTCAGATACCGACATCAGTTTTTGTCTTTCTCCTTTAGATAAAGGGGTTTACCTTTAAAAGTGTCCAGTTTGGACCACCCTGTACATGGCCAGGCCAAATATACTTAAATAAATTAATAAATAAGTATATCGGCCTGCGGGATTGAACCCTCGACCTTCAGCACAGTAGCAAAGTACTATGCCACCGAGCCACAGTGTTGTATATTTGCTATCCCGAGAGAGACAGCAATTATGTCATCAAATTTTTAATAAGTTTTTAAAGCGAGACCTATGAAGCATCACTAGAATCAAATGTTGACCACCATTTTGAATTTGAACACACTCTGAATTTCAAGTCGATTTGTCAAGTCTTTTATTGTTTATCAGCTGGATAAAGTAGACGTGTTTGAGTATTTTTTAAAAATGGAAAAAATCGAATATCGTGCAGTGATAAAATTCTTTGTTTTGGAAGGTTTATCGGCAACGGAAATAAATGCAAAATTAGTAAAAGTGTTAAAGGAGTCTGTTCCTTCATTTTCAATTGTTCATCAATGGACTTTAAAGATTAAACGTGGTCGTACAACCGTCAGTGATGATCCATATTCAGGACGTCCAAAAACTGCATAAACTGAAGAAACTGTTGTGCAAGTACAGGATATGGTAATGAAAGACCGTAGATTAACCGAGGATAATTTAGCTGCGACTATAGGCATGTCATATGGATCAATATATGAGATCTTAACTAATGTTTTGGATATAACAAAGTTATTCACCAGATGGGTGCCGCATCTGCTAACATCGGAACAAAAACGCACTCGTGAGAAACTTTCTAAACAACATTTGGCTCATTTCACAAAGAATAAAACTGATTTTGTAGAATAAAACTGATTTTGTGCGTCGATTTGTAACTATGGATGGGACTTGGACTTACCCGTATGATCCTGACCTGCGACAACAAACCGCACAGTGGGCTGAGCCCAAATTGTTCAGCTCCAAAGTCGTCCAAAAAAATTATGGCATCAGTTTTTTTTTGGGATGCAAAAGGAATTTTGTTAATTGATTACCTTCAAACGGGTAAAACAATCGCAGGAGAGTATCATTGCAACCCTTTGGACCAGCTGCATGAGAAAATTCGTGAGAAAAGGTCTGGTTTGCAGAAAAAAAATCATCTTTTGTCATGACAATACACCTGTTCACAGAGGTGCTTTGGCAGCAGCAAAACTGGTCGGATTAAAATATGAATTGTTAGAACATCCACCCCAATCGTCCGACTTCCATCTGTTCCCAAACCTCAAAAGATTTCTGCATGGGAATGGTTTTTCGACAAATGATGAGGTGATAGCATGTTGATGGATATTTTGAAGGAAATTACTTCAGAGATGGGGTACATGAATTGGAAAATCGCTGGGAAAAAGTGTATTGAGCTTAAGAGATATTATTCTGAAGAATAAATATTTTTTAACACATTAATTTATCATGTTTCATTTCTGGTTTCAAAACTTATTGACTACCCTTATATTTTATAAAACAGGGTCGTAACAAAAAAAAATTCACTGAGTAGTGAGTTTTGAAAATGTTTTCCAAAAACTGCACTTCTAGACATTTAAATTGGAAAAAATATGTGAAAATATGAATTTATCGCCAGTTTAAAACAATTGCAGCACACATCTATTTAGAACATACCTTTAACTTCACATTTAATATAAAACTTTTTAATTTTGAGTACAAATTAATGAAAAATACTTGAAAATAAGGTTCAGGTGTGAGGGGTCAGTAATTTACTGAAAATACATAAAACGAAATGTCGTTGCTATATTTCTTAAATCCGAAAGTAAGTTGAAATGCTGAATTTTGACTCTTGTGATCATCAGTATTTCAAAAAATAATGGCACCATCCTGCCTAAAGAATCTCAATCCATGCTCTGAACTATATGGTACAAGTGTAGAAAATTTCGGCCCAATCTCTACAAATCCGATACAAGGCATATAAAGTTAGAAAATGACGTTTTGACAAAAAATGTGAAAGCAAATTTTATTAATGAGTTACTATTTGTGAAAATTAAACAATACGTTGGTCTTGGCCCTCACACACAAAGTATCAGTCGATTCCGAACTTTCGTCGAAATCACGTAAAATCTAAAATGAGTCACTTGTTTACGCGTCGGTTCGGGGCAGTCTTTCTTTGCTCGCATCCAAAGAGGCCTAAAATGACACATTCCGCGGCTTCTAAATATATTAAAAAGTCAGTGTTGTTTGTGAAGAAGTAGGTGAATCATTTCAACGAGACCAAAAGTGTCGACGACTTGCCAAAACGCAGCTTAGTAGGCAAAGTCACTCCGAAAGTCGAAAGACGTTTGGTCCCTTGTAAAGAGAAAGCTGAGAGGAAAGACTATGAGGGCTTTGACTCAGTTGTCTCGCGAGATTCGAAAAATTTGCAGAGTATGCAGAAAATCTCGTCGAAAGCTTTGAAGACACCAGGCGATTATTGGTGCAGGAGGCGATTGGACAACTTACTGAGGTAATTGCACCATTGATAGCACACCAAAGAATACATTGGTGGAAAAAAATGTTCTCGATACACATTTTTTCAAGAATTCGAACGGTCACGTTCTTACTTGACAGAATGTATAGCAAAGAAAGTATTTCCTTAAATTAGGAAATAGATCCTTCTTTCACAGAAAAATACGGTGATGATTTATGATTCAAGACACATTTTTATTGGTTGCATAACGAGAAGAAATTATTTTTGTACGAGATATATATTCAACTATCTTAAGTAGTATTGAAATACATTGCGTTCTTGCTTTCTTTTTAAATTTTGCTTACAATTTTGGAAACTATATGGTACCATAATTATATCATTTAGAATAAATAGATTTGATACGACCATTCAACCAAAATGAATAAACTGACATTTGGTTTTACAGTATCATCCAGTTCTTAGGTGATACGAAGTAATAGATATTTGACGACTAATAGATGATTTAAAGGCTAGAAAGAATTGTTGTTTACGGACATTAATGTTAATCGTGTGTGTGTGTCTAACCTGCTAATTACTGTATGGACTTTAATGATCTAATGGTCGTTACTACTGGCCTCTCATTCTGAATTTGGAGCTATTGCCCTTCAAAATCTTTTTTAAACTGACTCCGAATTTATGTGAAGTAAACTTATTTTTTATTTTAGGGATTCAAGTGAACTCCAGAAACCCACTTCCACAAACTCAGCTGTGATTAGATTCTACAAATATGTCCAAGCTGCAAGAGATGGGCAGGACCAGAGAGATTGTCTACGACTTTATCCCAATTGCGGTATCAATACTGAAATTTCATAAAAACAACTTTTGAAAACCTAGATATGTTAAAGCATTACTAGTCAGCAGTGATAATAATTAGATGCAAGAAGGGGAAAGTAGAGCAAGTCCTTGTGCAAAGTAATTTTTTTCTTCATAGAAAAAAAAATTACAGCTGTTTAACAACTTTGCATACTAAAATTGGTATTTAACATAATAGCAGACCGTAGTTTAGGTGTAATTTAAATAACTAATTTGTTGTCTTTAAAATCAAGATCTTCCCAAAATATTTGTTAACTCAGAGCCCGGGTGAAATCAGTAACCTATTTGAAACTCACAGCATTTAGTTCCGCTGCAATATTTTGTACTTATTTTAGTGCAAGATAATCAAACGTACTTATTCTAAATACAAGAGATGTAAATAAAAGTGTTTGTGTTTACTTCAATATCAGAACGAACATCGTTTATACCTTTTTTTAAATCACACGTCATAATGAAACACTCCTGACATTTTTCAGATTGCGAAAATTAAATTCGTGGTTGCTAAGCTTGTGCGAGCAGCACAAGGGCACATTTTAGACATTTGCACAAACATTCACCACAACAACATTATGATAACTTCCAATCAATATATTTATTATAAAAACATTATTACTTATCAGAAACAAGTCAACCAACAAAAGATAAAACTTACAAAGTAGTAAAAATTTTTAATTCAACAATTTCTGTTTTAATATCAAAGCAACAACGATTATATTCCCCCATTTTTTTTATTATTTTTCAGCATGAATCGATCGATGGAGTGTTGTCACTAGTTGACCACCAATTATATTATAGTCTTTTGACTCAAATAATCCATACTTTTATGTAAGAAACCTTGATTTAAAATATACTTTATGGTAAAAGAGACAAGTTTTTGTGCTTCATAAGATTAGTTTTCTTGTTCAAACTATTACGTAGTAATTAAAAGTTAAACTACTTTTCTAAAACCATAACCCTCGTTACCTTATTAACTATAGCCAAACATTGGTTGGATAGTATTTATTTTAGGGTAAACTAACAGATGTAAAAGGGACAAATTTTAGCATAGATATTTAAAAGCTATTTGAAATTAAAATCCTTATATAAAGTTGTCGTTAGTTATCTTGAACAGCGAACGTCGCTTGTAGCATAACTGGCAGCAATATTATAGGTCTTCGGATATTAACAACGTCACAATTCTTCTTCTTCTTAGTGTGTCTTATCTTCTAAGGATGTTGGCGATCACATTTGCCCATCTGATTTTATCTATTACCGCTCTGAACAATGCAGTAGATCTCATGATTGTTCATTGTCGTAAGTTTCTCAACCCGGAATTGCGACGCCTTCCTGGTCCTCGCCTACCGATTATTTTTCCTTTAACTATAAGTAACAGGAGCTCATACTCTCATAATATGGCCATCGTAAGTGCTTTTCCTTTCTTTAACAGCTGGAATCAACTCTCGTTCTTTTCCCATCCGATCAAGTATTTCCACACTGTAGTAGCCTGTCTTCTACCGGGATCACAGAAGAGTGCTACTCGCTACCCTACGTCACAATTAGTTGACTTAAATTTTTATTTTTCTTTGAAATATCGGAAAACTCATGAAACCCAACGGGTTCACGGAAATTTCTAGTAAGCAATTTATTACATTTGATCTTTCCTTTTCAAGATAAAAGGTTTCTGTTTTAATTGCATATGACACATTCAATCTAAACACATTGAAAAATTCACGTGCGTATTTAATTAGTAAAAATTGTTCAAAATTAGTGGGATTAAGCTGATATTAATGTTTGAAGACTTTCAAGAAAAAACAACCAAGACCTATCTGATCCACCTGTCTGGCTGTTCTTACTTTCTCCTATAATCGGAAATTACATTGTAAGTTTCTAAAGAATTAGTAAAATTGGATACTGTATCATCCCCAAAAATTATATTTCCGTTTAGCTATATCAATATAGCTGCTATGGAAGGGATGATATTATTTTTATCCAATAAATGCTTATTGAAATTTATCTCCGTGTATGGATTTGATATTTTACAATAACAAGTTGACGTAAATTAAAGATTCCCTTATTTTTAAATAAAATAAATTATTATTTATTTCGCTGAAAATAAACCTTAGAATTAACGAATTATTTGCTAGGATATGATATGTATTAACTATAAGACCATAACAAATATTTTAGAATAGCTTAGTAATAACATAGGTATAGCTTAGTTTTTAATATTGTGCCAAGTACGTAATTTAGGCAGTTATAGTCCGAATCAGAAAAAAAATTTAACTATTGTATTGACAATTATGACACATTTGGGTATATTTTATTCTTCTCTAAATATCTATCGCCCCGGAACAGTGATGTCAAAGTCAGTAACAGTAAGTGCGGGCTTCAGAAGTCATTAAATTATACGGTGCCATCCTTAAAAAAAAATTATCGGGTTGTAACGTATTTTGGAAAAACTTCAGATATTTAACACAAATAATTTTTATATTTTATATATGATTTAATTTTTCAAATTACTAAATACCGATCTTGAAGAAGGGACACACATAGCTGTTAACTTACCTAGTTAGCTACTTCTTGCGTGTACTAAAGGAAGATGGAAACATAGTTGCTCTCCAGACTAGGTATTTTTGGTACTTATTCAGTATTTCTAAACTAGTAGGACCAAATGTCCGGAAGAAAAGTCACTCGTTAAATTTTTAATGACATCGGACATAACAATAGTTTTTTATCTCTTTATTCCTGCTTTTATTTCCAAATGTGTATTTTAGTGATGTAATCAAATACAACTTATATTTTGCAGATATAGGTAGATAGACTCTTACAGAAGACTTATAAAGTCACAAAATATTCATACATAAATTTAAGTTTCGGTAGATATTTAAGAAGAACGTTCCTCGTATGAAAGAAGCTAAAAAATGGTATAAAAATTAAGTTTTTAGAATATAAAGAAAATAAATTCAGAATTTGGCTTTCATCAATCTTTAGGGAGTACGATCCTATATAAATTAGATAAATATCAGAAAAATTTCTGAAAACTATGTTAGAAAAGTAGCCTAAAAAATAAAATTCTAATTTTCATAAGTTTACTTTTTTACAAGAAATGATAATTTATAGTTTTGACATTAGTAGATTTCATTTCCGACAAATTTTGATTTTTTTATTGGATACCGGTAGCCGTAATAAAGCATTCTTTGAATGTAGCAAAAAAGATTTATAATAAAAAGACTATTTTTAGTCAATTTCCACTAATTTATATATATATATATATATATATATATATATATATATATATATATATATATATATATATATATATACATATATATATATATATATATATATATATATATATATATATATATACATATATATATATATATATATATATATATATATATATATATATATATATATATTTTTGATGATGCTTTTGGCTGTCGATTCAGCTTCGTCGGATATTTAACATTGTCAAGTTTGGCTTATTTGAACAACATTGCATATTTTTAAGGTTTACAATTTTATATTATTTATCTGTTAAACTATTACACATATTTAAATAATATTGATATACAAGGTGCCCCATATATATTGAATGATGATTCCAGAGCATTTATTAGTCAGTGTATCAAAAAAATGTTTAATTAAAAGTTATCGGGTGTTATACGGCGCACATGCTGACGTTGACAATAAAATGTTTTGAACTGTCAGTTCGAAGAAACTACGCCATCTTGATTTTTTTAAAATAGAAAGCCCTGTATATTATTTTTGAGTCCTACTAAAAATTCAATTTAGACATATACCATATATCTAAATTGAACTGTTTTGGAATTATTGTCATTTGAAATTTAAAATTAAAAAAAAAAAAAAACTATTAATAAATACTGTAGGTTTATTTTTAAGGTAACAATTGCTCAAAATGTCTACCGTTAACAGCAAGGCAATGACCAAATCTGTCATAAACAGCCTGAACAGAATTTTGCAGAGAATCCGGGGTGATCTGTGCTACTTCATATTGAATTCTTTGTTGTAAATCATCTACAGTTTCAGGACGACTTCGGTAAACTTTGGTTTTCAGATGACCCCATAAAAAAAAGTGAGTGGCATAAGGTCGGGACTCCTTGCAGGCCAGTCTACAGCATCTTTCTGCCTACCCATCAATTAGGAAAAATCACATCCAAAAATCCACGAACATTGGTTTCATAGTGAGGAGGTGCTCCGTCCTGTTGATACCACAGATTCCTGTTAGGGGTATCCAAATTATTTTCATCGGGAAAAAGACCTGCATAAGTTGAAATAACTTGCTTTTAGAGTAACTGTAATACAGCTGTCCTGTAAAATTTCCATCGATAAAAAAGGACCAATGATATGACGTCCACAAATCCCTGCCCACACGTTTAGCTTTTGTGGTATTTGAGAATGACTGTCGATTATCCAGTGGGGATTCTCAGTAGACTAGTACCGGCAGTTATGCCTGTAAACAAAATGTGGCCTCGTCAGAAATAAACAATATTATGAATTAAGTTAGTATCATTATTGATTCGTACCATCATGACCTCGTAAAATTGAACGTGTCTATCGTAGTCATCTTCAGATAATTCTTGCAATGGAATAGATTTGTATGGATACAATATTTCTTCATTCAGTATACGACCTAACGTACCTTTACTTATGTTGTGGTCTAGGCAAAGCTGACAAGTGGCTGTTTGGGGATTTTCTGTATTTTCCAATAAAACATCTAACTTTTTATCATCCCTTGTTTTAACTTTTGGAGGGCGAGATTTAGAACGATCCTTAACATGACCTAATTGTCTAAATCGTATTAATGTTTTGCTAACTACGGATTGGGTAATAGGTTCTCGATTCGGATATTCTGCGTTAAAAAGATCACACACCTCCTGTTGTGTTCTCCTACGGTCTCCGTAACCAAGCATCATTATCAAAGTGATTCTTTCAGTTTCTGTTAAATGTACCATTATGATATTACGCTTAAATTGCAGTTTTTGATACGTTAAGTCGTTACCCGGCTGTAAATGTTTGACATAAGCCAGCTTAAAGGATTTTTTTTTTAATTTGATCTCCTTAATTTCAAATATCAATAGTTCCAAAAGAGTTCAATTTAGACATATATTATGTTAGTATTGATATAGATTGACAGTCAATCATCACTCCTGATGAAGCTAACATGGTTAGTGAATCGCGCGTCGGGTGCAAAAATAAAGTGTTTGGTGTAGTAGTGATATATACTGAGTAGTGTCATTGTGAAAAAAATTCCACATTCCCAACTTAATATAGTATGTTAGACAAATAATATCTAGAATTTTTAGTAGGACAGTATTTCAAATTTAAAAAAATTTAAGATAGCGTAATTTTTTCGAACTGACAGTTCAAAACATTTTATTGTTAACGTCACACCCTATAACTTTTATTTAAACATTTTTTGATACACTGGTTAATAAATGCTGTGGAATTATTATTCCATACATATGGGGCACCCTGTATATTGGGAAACCCACACAGAAAAATAAATTCAATAAAGGTAAATTAATACCATTTATATATATATATATATATATATATATATATATATATATATATATATATATATATATACATACATATATATATATATATATATATATATATATATATATATATATATATATATATATATATATATATATGTATATATATATATATATATATATATATATATATATATATATATATATATATATATATATATATATATATACATATATGTATAATTTAAATAGCTGTAATAGTATAATAAATAAATAATATAAAATTGTAAACATTAAAACTATTCAATATTACTCAAATAAAACAAATAAACCAAACTTGACGTGAAAAAAAAAATTATAAATAAATCAGTAGAAATTGACTAAAAACAGTCTTTTATATTTATAATCAACTTCCGTCAAGCAGAAGTTGCAACCATCCAAAAGTAAAAGAAATTAAATAAAATAGTAAAATTGCAGTCTTCTGGATTCTAAATTACGAAAACTAAATGGCACATGAATTTTTAAGAAATTTGTTTGAGTATATTAAATCTGGTGCCATTGTATCAGTTAAGGTTTTTACGAGAACATAGAGCATAGAGATTTCATTTTTTAAATCTAATAAACTTCTCAAAATGGATTAAGTAATATCAAAACTAAACACCAAAATATTGGATTAAAGATACATTTTTTTTTAGGTAACGTTCGAATAAGAAACGTATCATGATTTTCCTAAAATTCCATTACATTTTCGTCAATCATGGCCCCTGGTAACTTCGATTGGTTAATTAAATTCAGTATGAGTAAAGTGTAGGTAAAAACTTGTGGTTTTGATATTAAAATTGCGCCTGTTCGTCATCTTGAGAAAAAAAAAAGAATTGAAAGGGGTGATGCAACATAATCTTTAATATAACTTAAAGTTATTTCGAGTACTGTAAAACTTTTAGAGGTAGATGCTATGGCATTGCGACTAGTACATAAGTACTGAATTGGTCCAATATAATTGAATTGCAATTTTAGTAATATTACTACCTGTACACTGTATTACTTTACTTTTAAGGAAATATCTACCATTTCAACGTATTGGCCATTATTTCTTTTGTCTAGCTGTTTGGTTCTCAAGACAATATTTTACTTTCACGGTTTATATAGGATATGATGGTATCTTGTACAAAAAATTTCCACCTATTTTTAATGGGGTAGAATTGTATTTTTTTAGTTTCTCTCATTATTAAAGTTTAGTAATTGGTAAAAAAGGAGAATTACATGTATGTAATCTTAGAATATATTATTTATTAATTTGATTATTTTTTTAACTAAAATATTATGTTATATCTGTTGGAATCTGGAAAACTTATGGCATAAAGAGCGTATTCAGTATCATATACTGCGCTTAGTACTGAAGATCCTTGTTTTAATGTATACCCCATACTATTAGTAATGGGAGTAAAAATCCAGTGGATAAACACAAATAATTAGTTGAAGGTTCAATCTTAAATTGAACATGCCTTGTATATATGCAAAAAAATGAGTGATCTAGTTCGAATTAATAACATAGAAGTTAATGTACTATAATAACTAAATTATTTTAGAACATTGGGTAAAAAGTTTAGTAGTCATTTTGAATTGTTAGACAAAATTTTAAATTGGTGAAGGGTACAAATTGGTTTAATAATATTTTGTTTAATAATTCAGAATCTTATTTATTATTTATTTGTATAGTTTTTTTTATCTTATTTATTTTATTTATTTATGAAAGTAGAATTTAAGGCTTCATTTAATATTTACCAATTAAATAAACAAGTTTTATTATGTGTGCTGTATTTATTCAAAATTTTTCCCCATCGTGAAAACTAATTAATTTATTATTATATGAATATGTTTAGTTTTAACAATAATAGTAAGACGTAGGCTGAAAAATTTTTGTTCTGAATATAGATGTCGCCCTTCTCAAAAAAATCCATATGATTTGTAGGAAGAACCAACCATCAAAATTTCATGACATTTCGATGATTAGTTTACAAGTTACAGAGGTTTTAGTGAGACTATTTTTGATATTTTCAAACCAATGAAAAAAATGGAAATTCGTGTAATGATTAAACACTGTTTTTTTATGGGAAAAAATACCGTTCAAGCAAAGCTATGGCTTGATAAGTGTTACGGGGTCTCTGCCCCTGGAAAATCACTTATCATGTACTGATATGCTGAATTTAAACGCAATCGTACAGATACAAAGGATGCTGAACGCTCTAGACTCCAAATGATGTGATTACACCGGAAAACATTAAAAAAATCCACAAAATTGTTTTGATGACCGTAAAGTGAAATTGCGTGGGATAGCTGACATCCTAAAGATATCGAAAGAACGTGTTGGTCCTATTTTGCATAATTAAATTTGGGCATGACAAAGCTTTGTTCGCGTTTGCTCATAGTGGACGAAAAACAACAACGTGTTGATGATTCTGAACGCTATTTGGACCTGTTTAAGCGCTATAAAAAGTAGATCACATCGGAGTCAAACAGGCATTCAGCTGAGTGGACAGCAGCCGGTCAAGGCCGCCCGAAGCGACCAAAGACACAATAGTCGGCTGGGAGAGTTTTGGTCTCTGTATTTTGGGATGATCATAAAATAATTTTCATCGGCTATGCTGAGAAGGGAAAAACAGTCAATAGTGAATATTAATAAAGTTATTGGTGCAATTAAATGCGTTTGAATGCAGAATCGCAAAGAAACGACCCCAAATGAACAAAAGAACAAAAAAAAAAACTTTTTCATAAAAATAATGCACCGTGTCACAAGTCAATGATTACGATGGCAAAATTGCATGAATTGAAGTTCGAATTGATTCCTCATCCAGCGTATTCTCCAGATTTGGCTCCTAGCGACTATTATCTATTCGCAGACCACAGAAAAATGCTCGCGGGAAATAGATTTGGCTCCAGTGAAGAAGTCATCGCCGAAAGTGAGGTCTATTTGAAAGCAAAGACAAATCTTTCTACAAGAAAGGTATAGAAATATTAGAAAAGCGTTGAATTGATTGTATCGCTTTTGAAGGACACTATATTGATGAATAAAGTGGAATTTTGTAAAAAAAATGATTTTTAAGTAGTTAGCCTACGGGTTATGTAAGAAGAACTATCAAAGTTGTCTATGCACTAAACTATCACTTAGTTCAGCTGCTAATTCTACACCATTACTGGTTTTTTTAGGGAAAATATGTTTATTAGCGCCTAATTGTTAAATTTGCTTGCCTGTCCGTAACATATCTGCACACTATGCATGCTGTCCTATATATTAAGTTATCATTCAGAACTTTTACTCATACAAGTTAAATTTTTCTGTTGGTGAAGGAATGTCTTAAATCTGTTTAATAGAAATTGTAATCAATTTTTGGGGCATACCTTGTATAGGCGAAACAAAATGTATTTCTTTTTATGGGCATAGCACACTGCTGCAGGGAAATCCCTAAACCGGTATAGGAGTGACGCGTGTGTGGGAAAAGCTATTCACATTGGTCTTGAATCGCTGTAAAATGTACTCGGTGGGAAACACAGTTCTGGGTCAATCATTCTAAAGAGATAGGGTTCACTATATAAAAGACTACTTGAAAAGGGTTGTACGAGAAATGACAAGCTGACCTTCATACGGATGTGAAATATTAGAGCGACGTGTATTCCTAGCATGCATCATTTTGGGAGGAATTAAGCGGGCTATATCCATTTCCACTTTCCATGAAAATATTTGTAGAATAGACTCAAGTAGCCAACCGATGTTCCAGGGAGTCTGCTGATCATTGTTGATCTCCAATCTGGCGACAGCTCTCTTCTAAAGAGAATCCATCAAATGCGTGTATGTTTGGGAGCAGAGCTTCAAACATGGGAACAGTATTCTATCATTGGTCAAATTTGAGCTTAGTAAAGAATTAACAGTTGTTGTGGAAGGCAAAGCTTTCTAGTTCGAAATAATATTCCTAGCTTTTGAGAAACTCACTTTGCTATGCTTGCAACATGTTCATGCCAAGACATATTTGCTTCCGAATTAACGCCCAGCAAATTGGATGACGATCCTAGAGGAATGGAGTGCCCCGACATCACTATGTCGGGTTCAAAAACGTTAATTTTTAAAAAAAAATTGCCACCTGGGATTTTAAGGTGGTATAGAACCTAACCGTAACCAATTTTCATCTAATTTTGAATTGCTGAAAACTAACCTCGATTAATAACATAATATTGGACAGTTCAGGTGAGATATTTTTCAGCGTCCTTTATTTCTCATTATTAACTAGCAATTTGCCCATGACTCGTAGGTCCAATCAGTGTTTTATTTTTGATATACAAGATAAGTATGGCTAATCAAAAAGTGGTTTATTTCGAAATGTAATATTCTTAGATTTATGTAAATTAAAAGAAACTATGTCAAATCAACAGAATTTAACTTTTCTAGCTTTCCTGTCGGCAAATTCTTTAATTAAACCAGAAAAATCAAGATTTTCTGCAACTGGCAGCATGGCTAGCCTCGTTAATCTTATTTAGTACATTGTTGGTCTTTAACAATTTTAGTTTAGAAGAACTTCGTTCCTCACTTGCAACAGTCACTGGTATTGTTAACAGAATACGCAGCGCTGTCCAAGTGTTTGGGAACAACTCTTGAAGATTTTGCTTTTTGATAAAATCCAATACTTCAATGTGCGTCGCCCGGCTGTCTTTGAAGTAACATATAGGCTAAAAAGTTTTTGGTCTGACACATAAATGTCGCCATTTTCACGTGTATGATGTTCTCTACAAAAAACAGTTCTTAAAGAGGGTGGTACGAGGAGTCACAGTCGCAAACTGGTATGATGAATTAGGAATACGTACACGTCCAAGGCAAATCAAAAAGCTAGCGTATTGTAAAGCCGAACGGAAGTAGCAGACGATATGGCATTTAGTGATATATAAGAAATAAGAGGAAATAAATTCATAAATCGCCACTTGTAAGGTACGATCGATCAAGAAATTGCAAAACCGTGAACATAGCCTTTCAAAGATACTATAATATTGTAGTTTAGCCAACATCCATCATGCCAAATACGATGGAATGCGTGAGATACACCCAGGAAAATCGCTCTACTATAGTCTCAATAATATTCAATTGCGTTGATCCGAAGATGTGTTCTTCTATTGATATTTACTTACGGTTGACACTAATTGCATTAAATCCATCCAGGTATTTTAAAGATGTTGATTGATGGCCTTTTTAATAATCTGCGATATGACTAAAAGTAATACGACCAGTTGGTGCTTTCCAACAGGAAGGAAATATTTTCTTCGTGTAGAATAATTTGAAGAGTCTACAAAAAACACTGGCCCATTATCTGAGGGCGTTAACCGGTGTTTTAGCAGTACTACAAGCCTTTTTGAAGTCAGGCTTTAATAAGATATATTTTTTGACTATCTGTGTCAAGAAATAATAGTTATTTGCGAATACACATTGGAAGAGTGGGTATGTTTTAGTAGAAATTGAGTGTAAAGTAAGACGTAGCTGAAAGAAGACTATTTAGGAATCTTAACAAGTCACAAAAGTTATGATGATCGAACTGTTCTCCATAACTTTATTTAATTTTTCACACAAAAACTTGATTTCTTGGGTATAATTCATAATGATTAGACTGATTTACCAGGGAGAAAGTTTATCATTTACTTCAATGTAACGAGCTACTGCATCACCGTGACACACACAGGACCACAAAAATGTTTTTTAATGTACCGAAGTCTAGATCAGATCTTTTATATGTCTTCGAGGTCACTGAAAACAAATTCAATTTTAGTTTTCGTCTATCACCTTCCATTTTTTTTCCTAACCTAAAAAAACGGTATTTTAGAGGTTCTATAGATATGTATAACCACAATACTCGGGGGAAACGTGGACTTTATCTACCAGATGGTCAAGACTATATGCGTGTGCTTCCATAAATCCAAAACCATCCAACCCTATAACCCCATAAATCCAAACTATCATGAACCCAGGTATGAAGACATGTATAACCATAAAACTCGAGGGAAATGTGGATCTTACCAACAGACACATATAACCCCATGACGCCGAAGCCCCCTAACTCCATACCCATGAACCCAATAACCTAATAGCCCTATAACCATAAAACCCTCAACGTGCAGACCACTGTAACCTCAGGCGTGCAGACTTCTATGTAACCACAAATTCCTCGGCTTGCAGACTCGTATAACCATATAATCCGATAACCCCATAACCCTATAACCCCATACTCTTTAACCGAATAACCCAGTAGTCACATAACCATATGGGCGTGCAAACTTCCATATAACCAAGTGAACAGACCTCCAATAACTACGTAATAAAGAGGACAAGAGAGCTAAGAGAGCAGATTGATATATATACATATATATATATATATATATATATATATATATATATATATATATATATATATATATATATATATATATATATATATATAAAGATATATATGATATGGGGTTATGTAGTTATAGGGTTAGGGGGTTATAGCGTTATGAGTTTATGAGGTTATGCAAGTCTAATGATTTCGCTCACTTGTTTTGTTATCTGAGTGATAAGATTCACATTTCCCTCGAGTTCCGTGGTTATACGTGCCATCTACCTTGGTTCATGGTATTTTGAGCTTATGGGGTTTGGGTTCATGGAATTCTACTAATCCCTAGGCATATAGTGTTGGTCATCTGACACATAAAATCTTCGTTTCCCCCGAGCTTTGTTGTTATACATGTCTTCACAACATCTAAAATTGCGTTTTTTAAGGTAGGGAAAAAAATGAGAGGTAACAGAGCAAAACGAAAACCGAATTCGTTTTCAGCGACCCCGAAAATATATAAGAAACCTGGTCTAGTCTTCAACACATGAAAAAATATTTTTGTTGTCCTGTGTTATTGTCCAAAGAACTTCAAGTAAAACAATTGGTAAGCATTTCTCATACTCAACTCTGTGAAAAACGAGAAACTAACTATATTTTGTAGTTTTTATTTATTTATTTATACATGATATTTCACCTGTTAGGAAGGCTAAAAGTGGCGTCTCCGTTAATTAACTGCATACAACGTGTAATGCCGCTCTAGAGAAATAAGTTTTCTATAACATCAGGTAGCCAAAAGGTAGAAACTGACCAGGTGACTTTTAGAAGAGGAGCCTTTTAAGGTGACTCATTGAGTGCAATTTTATTTTGTATTTCGCTGCTTCCTCTCGCAGTTGCTCTACGAAAAACCCGTGAGTATAACTGTGTAGTCCACCAGGAAATTGCAGGCATAAGGTCACTCATCTATTTTTTCTGAATGACTTTGCACTTTATGCTGTTTCAGAACGAGACAATTACTTAGAGTAGTTGGAGAATACATGCTGGATATTGGATAAATGTGCCGTTGTTCAGCTCGACAGAAAATGCCATCGTAAACATCCAGAGAGAGAAGCAGTTATCTGGTGGCCACATTCTACAGCATTTAGATGAGCATTTAGATGCCGAGGAAACGTACAATTAGCTAGGCATTGCGCAACATCGTATGCAAGATGCAGCAACTATTAAAACAGAACTTTGCAACAAACGACTAAAAAGATCTGGTCGTCAGAACTCCCAAGAAGTAATAAAATTGGTTCTACCAATATGCTGGCTGTATCGGTCCTTCTCCATTCCTAAGGAGTAGCCAAGTGAACGAAAAAAGCACTACAAGATTTGGATATTAACACATGAAAAATCATGCACGTGAATTCTCGATCCTTTGTTCCTAGAATATACCTTTTACGTCATTTAGGTGGAAGAGGACTTCTGAGCTTGGAGTGCCTGCATAATTGAATCGTCGTGGGATGTTGTAAAGAGTTCCGATTCTCTCCTAGAATTGGTCTACGGCTGTGAACAGAGAGGATTGGGAGCCTTTCTGTTTAAGGTTGCGAAAGATACAATGGAGAAATTTAGTCTGGCAGTAAATTTCAGAGAAGTAATCAAACAACAATAAGGTTAAGGTTAACATCCTATATTTAGAACTACTTAGACTTAAGGCAGTCATTAGAACAGCCGAACAATTTTGTAGGCAGCACACAGAAAAACCTCAACATGGAGTGTTTTATAGGCACATCGATCCGCTGCAGCTGTTGAAAAAACAAACATTTAGTTTTCTACCGTCAGTAAGTTTTAAGTCATACACAAAGACCAGACCAGAATGGTGATTAATACTCTATTGTATCGTAATCGTTTTTTCCGATTTAGCCAACATTTAGGTGTTTGCAAGCCAACAAACATCATATAGTACTTCTTGATAAAACAGCAAAGAAAACTTATATAATTAAGTTTTCGGTACCTGCAGAAACAAATATAGCAATCAAAAAGTACAAAGATATGAACTACGAACTTTATTCTCTCGACATTCAATAATAATGCTGGTCCTAGTCATCGGAGTTTTAGGAAGAATTAAGATGACATTTCTAAAGAATCTTAATGTATTCTTATTAAATATTTAGTTCTGTTAGGACAATTTGTTTTTGAAATTAATGATTCTTGTCAATTTTTAAATACGGCAATGTGTAAGTGTTCCAGGTAAGTCAAACCACAATAGAGATAATAAAATATATTTTGGGTAACATAAAACTAATTATTCCAACAAAAGTAGGTTAATACATACCTACCTCTTGTCATTTGATACAATAATATTAGTAAAAAAGATTATATAGTTAAATTGGTACAAATTTCAGAGGGATTCCAACTGTAGACTGAAGAGTAAAGCTTTTTTTTGCATATATAATAGGTTCTGGAGTTTTAGGAGATCGTTCCAATTTATATTTAGATAATAATGCCACTACAGCAATTTTAGCTTCCATTAATCCAAATCTTGCACCTGCAACAATAATATCTATTATTTCTGAAGGACCAATACAGTTTATCTAAATCTAAAAGATACTTAATTGTATCCAATAAAATTAATTTAAACTAGATGAATTTTTAAGTATATGGCAATAACTGCAAGTCATATTTTCGTAACACAATTATACACTTGTAGAAATATCATGAAATCAGTTTTCTGCCAATAATAATAAAGGAAAAGAATGATAACTATTGCCAACATATTTTCAGTTCACTTTTAAACGGAAATGGAGATATGACTCATTTTGGAGAATTGTAAGCGTCGAAACATTCTGCTTTAAAGCCTATTTGGTCTATGTTTAGTAGCATCCTCAATTTCTTCCATCCTTGGTGATATTTGTTGACGGTGTTAAAAAGAAGAAGGTTAGTTTTCTTGTAATAAATTATTATTCCTTTTACTCTTGATAAACTTATAGTTTACTGGAAATTAAAATGAAGAATTATGAACAATTCAAAATATTAACTCTCTAAAGCCAAGTAGAGTTAATACAAAAATGCTAATATATTCTAAATATCTTGATGAATTTACCAAATACCACAAAGAAGTTAATTAAGGAGAGATATGACATGAGGTGTTGAAATGATATTTTACTTTATACAATATAAAATAATATATTTTTTAAAAAATCATCAAGTATAAACTTCAACACAAATATTACTGTTACTTCTAAACCGTAAGCAACAATTTGATGACTAAAGTAAATTTTAATTTTTCTGGCTTTCTCGGCCTAGGTCATTAAATTACCGATATTTGTTCCTAATAAACGCAAGGCTTGTCTAATTTAAAATAGCATAGCTGACAATGCCGATGTCAATATTATTAACACAGCGTCACACAATGTACCAATTACTATTCTATATTGTTATAATTCTAAAAGTCTTGATTTTTAGTGTTCCGTACGGAACACTTATAAGACGACTTCGGTGTCTATCTGTACGTCTGTTTGTCTGCCACACCCGATTTTCTCCGAAACTATTTGTCTTAGAAAGTTGAAATTTGGGAATTGATGGCCTCATCAGAGCCATGTAGTTTGGAAAGTTAAATTTTGACTTTTAGGGAGTAAAATCGGAAGTGAAAAAAATTTTTTTACTAGGTCATCGAGTGTGGTGTCAAAGGAAAGCTTGTGAAAACACGAATAAAAAATATATGTATAATGTAATACCTGCGAACACTTTTCGTTGTATTATTTTTAAAAAATCGCGAAAAATCCCGTAACCCCCCCCCCCTTATCTCGAAAAGTACTGATCAAAACATTTTGAAAAAATTCCGGAATATTCTCCACGAGGTGTAGATTGAACGAAAATTATCACGAGTGCATTACCTTTAACAATTTATCTGGTATATAAAAAAAAATAAAAATTTCACGGTCATTAGTTTTCAGTAAAGATTGGAAACAAACTTTGTTGAAAACTCATTTGGGGTATGTTTTGTGAAGTCACTGATCATTTTATACCTCCGTAACAACATTTTTTATTTTAAAAGCAATCAACGTACGGAACACTAATTGCGCAAGTTCAACTTGCACTTGACCGGTTATTATATGTGACAATCCACTGACCTATACAAATCCTTGGCCCATCTCCAAAAGGAATATACCATAGTCCATCAACATTAATACATGATTTGTCAGCAAATCTATCGGGATCAAACTTCTCGGGATTTGGAAAGTATTTTGGGTTATAATGTAAACTATATGTAGGGATATAAACTGGGGTTCCTTTCCCTATAATAGCATCTGTACCTTCTATTTTATAATCTTCTTTGCAAATTCTATCCAGGAATGAAACAGGTGGATATTTCCGAAGGATTTCTAAAACAATTTAAAATTTCTAAATTTTTGTCTGGGGATTGGTAGTAGTACAGTATCTAATATAAGGATAATACAGAGAAATGTGTCAGTTGAAATATGAATATTTTGAATATAATTTATTTCAAGAGTGGTAGAAATATCCTATAACCAAAATAAATTTAGAAGTTTGCCTCACACATTTACTACTATATTCTTTGTTGAATATCGTGATTATTATAAGTAGTTTTCAAAATAGGAAAAGCTCCTGGGACTGATTGGCATCACCAACGAAATGCTTAAGAATGGAGATATTAGAATAGAGAAAAGTCTTGATAACCTTACCTCAAAAGATAATCATAAGCCAGAAAATTCCTGAAGACTGGAGGAACAGTATTACGATCCCAATGTTCAAAAAAGGAAATAAAACAACCCCGACAATTGTAGAACCATTACCCTGCTAAACAGCACTAGTAAATTACTAACCAAGATCATGACTGCAAAAATAACAAAGAAGATCAAAATAAGAGAGGAACAGCAAGGATTTAGAGAAAATAGATCGACCGTGGATGCTATATTTACAATCCGACAATTGACTGAAAAATCATTAGAATTCAATAAACCTTTATTGCTGCGCTTAGTTGATCTAAAAAAGCATTCGATAGGATACGGTTGTGAGACGTGTTACAAATGTTACGCTATCATGACTTGAACAACAGCTATATTAAAAGGATAGAACAGCTCAATAAAAACAATAGGACGCGTTTAAAGACACAGCAAGGACTAACTGAAGAAGTACCAATATCATTTGGAATTCGACAAGGCGGTACCAGGAATATAACACTTTTTAATTTAATAATAGACAAAATAATAAATAGTGTCAATGAGCTCAATAGCGGATAAAAAATGAAACGAAAAACTCTAAAAATATTGTGCTTTGCTGATGATGCAATATTAACAGCAGAAAATGAAGGTAGTTTCCAGCTACTAATACATCATTTCCAAACCACAGCAGAAACATACAACATTAGAATATCAGTGAAAAACAACAGAATCAATGGTTATAGCTAAAGACCTTATTAGATGTAAATTAGCCATCTAGAACAAAACAGTAGCACAGCTCATGCACTGCACATACCTGGGAGTACAGCTATCCAGCTCAAAAAATGTATATCAAGAAGTACTTAATCAGGCAAATAAAGCATCGAGAATTCCTGGATGTTTGATGGACTTAATATGGAAAAATGCTTACATGTCTACAAACAGCAAATATATAAAACCATGGTAAGACCAGTTCCAACGTATGCAGCAAAATCAAGAGCAGAAATATCTAAAACAAAAAGCTTCATGAAACTTTGAATTGTTGTGGCTGTTAATTGATGGAAATTCATAACGAATGTAATGAAAGACTGATTTTCTCAAATTTCCACTTTATTTAGTTTCACTGAAACTGTATGACGCGTTTCGCTGTACTATAGCTTCGTCTTTGTATCAGACGAAACTATAGTATAGCGAAACGCGTCATACAGTTTCAGTGAAACTAAATAAGGTGGAAATTTGACAAAATTAGTCCTTCATTAGCTTCATGAAAGCTACAGAAATGAAAACTCTACGCACTATCAAAAGAATAACCCTGAGGGACCCAGGTCCGAAGCACAACGATACGAAAAGAACCCAAGATTCAAGACATCATGCGTTTCGCCAGATCAAAACATCGATATTGGAGGAATCACGTAAGTAGGGTACCAGCTGGTCAAGATTGATAAATGATGAAAAACCAGAAATAAGCAGACCTTCCTGTCGATCACCAAAAAGATGGCACGAAAGCTGGTCATCTACGTCACAATAGGCTTAAAAACAGACGAACCAAGATCTTATCTTATATCTCATCTTATAGGAAGAAGAAAAAGAAGTTTTCAAAATTTAAACGAACATCGTCCTAAGACAACCCAAACCTCATTCTAAAATGATGAAAATTAAATTATAAAGCCTACAAATGTCACGAAGTAACTGTAGCGTCCGCTATGTTTGTAGGTTTTAATAGTTCAACACTATTATTTTACTTTTCTTCTTCAAGCCGGTATTTACTTCGATTTTGGCCACTAGCTCCGATGTATCGTGTCGGCATACGGTATCAAAGTTCCGGGTTCAACTCTCAACAGGTCCGTGCACTTATTAATTCATTTATTTAACTATATTTGGCCTGGACACATACATAGGTAGTAGTTGCAAAAAATGTAATTAGGTAGGGAGGTGACCTCTGAAAAACTATTTGTAACACGCAAATAAACAACTGTTTCGAATTATTGTCAAGATAGTTTTTGATCTCAAATAACATAAATTATATATATATATATATATATATATATATATATATATATATATATATATATATATATATATATATATATATATATATATATATATATATATATATATATATATATATATATATATATATATATATATATATATATATATATATATATATATATATATATATATATATATATATATATATATATATATATATATATATATATATATATATATATATATATATATATATATATATATATATATATATATATATATATATATATATATATATATATATATATATATATATATATATATATATATATATATATATATCAATGTTGAACAGCAGTTTTACCGTTGTCAAAGTGTTGGCCGACTAGCGATTGCTTCAAATGAAGAAATATGTGGTAGTAGCTCGGACCCAAGTCGGAGCTCTAAGGGGGATGGTTCCAGCCAAATAGGTTAATTAGATCTTGGGCGGCCTTACATTGTCATGAAGTAACATGACTCTGTGGCTGAGCATCGCTCGCTTTTTGTTCTAGATTGAACGTCGAATTTTTCTGAAGGTATTATAATATCTTTCAGCATTTACTGTTTTACCTTTCGGCACAAAATCGATAAACAAGATCGTTTTCTTTTTGACTCAAAAAGTTATCACATTCATTGTTGTGTCTAGTGAGAAAACCCTAAACGCTGTTACGAGGTGAACGGGAAACAATGACGCGTATGCGTGGATTCGCGATCGTAGCTCTGTATCATCTGCAAAGGTTACAACTGCTGTTCAAAATTGCTTATCTTTATTGGTGGCATCGTTTTTCGATAAGGGTATTAACAAGCTGATGACACAATATAAAAAATGCCGTGACATTGATGGAAATTACGTAGAAAAGTACTCTACTCAGTATGTATCACCACTACACGAAAACTTTATTTTTGCACTCAACGCGCGTTTCTCTAACCATGTTAGCTTCATCAGGAGCGATGATTGACTCAACTACTGACTAGTCAATCATCGCTCCTGATAAAGCTAACATGGTTAGCGAAACGCGCGTCAAGTGCAAAAATAGTTTAGTGTAGTAGTAGTATATTCTGAGTAGTATCACCGTGCCAAACATTCCACATTCCCAACATACATATATTAAATTTTGCTCTTACTTGTAGAAATAAAATTATTTTATTTAATGTTACGTATGATGATTCCAAAGGGTACTTACTTTCTGGATATGCCTCATATATATGTTTTTTGTGTTTTCCCGTATCATTATTCACCTATGTTTTTTTAACTTTTCCTTGTTTTAGTTTTTATTTATGTCTATTTGTTTTTTCTGTTTGCCTTTCTTTTGTATATATTTTTCTTTTATTTTTTAGTTTTCCGTACGGAACAATCTTAAGATCACTTCGGTGTCTGTCTGTCTAGTTGTCCGTCTGTCTGTCATACCCGAGTTTCTCCGAAACTATTTGGCATAGAATTTTGAAATATGGCACTAATATAGGAATTGATGGCAGCATCCGAGCCGTGTAGTTTTGAAAGTTAAATTTTAACTTAAAGGGTTAGTTTTGGAGGTTGAAATCGGAAGTAAAAAAAAAAATACTAGGTCATCGAGTAGGGTGTCAAGTGAAAGATTGTTAAAACACGAGTTCAAAAATATATATAATTTAATAATTGCGCACACTTTCCTTTGTATTATCTTTAAAAAACTACCAAAAGTCGCTGCCGCCCCTTATCTCGTAAAGTACTGCTCAAAAAAATCTGGAATATTCTCCATAGGGTGTAGACTGAATGAAAATTACCTTTAATAATTTAGCATATATATAAAAAAAATAAAAATTACAAGATCATCAGGTTTCTACAATGATCAGAAACAAACTTTGTTAAAAACTCAGCGTGTTTTGTGAAGTTATTAATTATTTTATACCTCCGTAACAAAATTTTTTATTTTAAAAGCAATCAACGTACGGGACACTAATTGCGCAAGTCCGACTTACACTTGGCCGGTTATTTTTATTAGTGTTCCGTATGGAATACTTATAAGATCACTTCGGTGTCTGTCTGTCTGTCTGTCTGCCTGTCTGTCTGTCTGTCTGTCTGTCTGTCACACCCAATTTTCTCCTAAACTATTTGACATAGAAAGTTGAAATTCGGTAATAATATAGGAATTGATGGCCTCATCAGAGCCATGTGATTTTGAGAGCTAAATTTTGACTTAAGGGGTTAGTTTTGGGAGGTGAAATCGGAAGTGAAAAATTTTTTACTAGGTCATCTAGTGTGGTGTCAAATGAAAGCTTGTGAAAACACGAGTAAAAAATGTATATATAATGTAATACTTGCGCGCACTTTTCTTTGTATTATTTTTAAAAAATCGCGAAAAATCTCTGTCCCGGGTCTTATCTCGAAAAGTACTTATCAAAAAATTTTGAAAAAATTCCGGAATATTCTCCACAGGGTGTAGATTGAACGAAAATTATCACGAGTGCATTACCTTTAATAATTTTTCTGGTATTTAAAAAAAACAAAAATTTCAAGGTCATCAGATTTCAGTAAAGATTGGAAACAAACTTTGTTGAAAACTCATTTGGGGTTTGTTTTGTGAGGTTACTGATCATTTTATACATCTGTAACAAAATTTTTTATTGTAAAAGCAATCAACGTACGGAACACTAATTGCGCAAGTTCAACTTGCACTTGACCGGTTATTTTTATTTTATACGTACATATGCATATATATTTTATTTTTATTCTTTTAAATATCATACAATTTTAACAATGTACTTGCAAGCGCTCTCTTACAATTCTATTTTTATATCCATTTTAAACTTCGACAATATCTAAAATACAATGAAATAATATTTTTTAGATTAAATGGTAAGTCTACAAGAGGTCCAAGATTATCAATTAAAATTTTTAGATGATTTGTTATATAAACACAGTTTAAAATACAATGTTCCAAGTTTCTATCTCTCCGTACTCCCAATATTTATTTTCGCTAGTGCCAAATCTTTTTTATGTTTTAGATACAATGCATGAAATGTTCGTAGTCTACTCCTTTACTTGATCGCTATATATATGTATATATATATATATATATATATATATATATATAAAAATAAATAAAAAAAATATATAGACATAAATAAAAATTAAAACAAGAAAAAGTTAAAAAAACATAGGTGAATAATGATACGTGAAAACACACAAGCAATATATATATATATATATATATATATATATATATATATATATATATATATATATATATATATAGATAGATATAGATATATACAGTCAGTCGTAAAAGTCTCCATGCACCACCTGCTTTCTGTACTATTTTTCTGTTATGTTTAACTAATTAATTGGAACTATGGGAAAATATGTTTAAATTAATATTTCAAACTTCACCAACGAGGATAAGTATTAAAAACAACTACGGAACTTTTTATTTAGAAGTCGCATCATTGTTATAAAAATGTAAACAAAATTGATGTCAAAAAAGTCTCCATACACTTAACAATTACCAGTTATAGTTTCACGGAAAATAACAACTTCGTTTAAAGTAATATTTAGTGGCACCGCAAATGGCCTTGATAATCTCCTGTAACCTTTTTGTCATACTTGCAACCAGCTTCTTAGTAACTTCTACTAGCATGTTTTCCCATTCGTTTAATATTTTGTTTTCTAATTCTTCTCTATTTGAAACATTATGTTTGCAAAAGCGCCGTTTAAGTTCCTCCCATAAATGCTCGATTGAGTTCACATCGAGTCAGTGCGGAGGTGTATGAAGCTGCTGTCGCACATTCTGGATTATCCATTCTCGCACCAAGTTTGCAGTATGTTTCGTATCATTATCCTGTTGGAAAATCTTTTTTCGAGTACTAACTTTTGGACACTTTCTCTTAAATTTTCTCTCAAAATGTTCAGATAAACATGTTGATCCATGGTACCATTAATAAAATGTAAATTTCGACAACAACCCCCTGTCTGACCGTGGAACAAACGTTTTTAATATCGAATGCGGTATACTTCTTTCTCCAAACTTTAGTTCTGCCATCAGACCCAAAAAGGTTAATTTTAGTTTCATCACTAAAGATTACGGATTCCCAAAATTCAGGAGGTTCAGTAACGTATTCCCTAGCAAAAGCTAACCACTTTTTGCGATTAGCTTCCGAAATTAATGGCTTCTTCCTGGCTGCACACCCCTTATATCCTTCCCTATATAAACAGTTTCTCACTGTTTGTGAACAACCATTTTTCGAACTTCTTCTTTCAATTTTGGTGCACTTTTCTTGGGATCTGAAATTATTTGTTTAACAATACTAGCCTCTTCACGTGGAGTCAGTTTCTTGGGACGATCGGAGCATGGTCGAATTTTATAGAAACCCGTTGATTTATACTGGTTTACAATGTACTGAACAGTATCATGCGACTTTTTAACAATTTTTTTTATATTTCTGTACGATTTTCCTTCTTTCCACAAATCAATTACAATCTTTCACACTTGAAATGGAAGTTTACAATTTCACTCGCTCGTTTTTAATACTACTTTGAAAGCCCACTGCAAAATTAGTAGCAACAAGTGACAGATTATAAAGTATGGCCGAAAATTATTCTTTCGTTTTCAGTTTAGCGAGCAATAGATAGCTTGATAAAATGTGGCTGTTTATAATGTGTTTTTTCATGCACTTCTTGAGTGTTTGAAGGCTTTTTTACATTAATTTTGTTTACACTTTTATAACAATGATGTAAGTACTAAATAAAATGTAGTTGTTTTTAATACTATTCCTCGTTGGTTAAGTTTCAAATATTAATTTAAACATGTTTTTCTCATAGTTCCAATTAACAGAAAAATAGTATAGAAAGCAGGTGGTATATGGAGACTTTTTGGACTGACTGTATAATATTGCCAGCAATTAATGCCATACTACTTTTTTAAAAAGAATTTATTTTTCTGACAAACTTTGAAATTAATCTACAGACAAAGGGGATATAAGTGTTTTAATTTTGACAGCTGCAGGTGACAACTTTCTTTTTTAAGTTAATTTTACCTCAGGTGATCACATTTTATCAATATTGGTCTATTAACAAAGGCCATATCAGGTATATCAGAAAATTATAGCCTATATCCTATTTTAAGTCATAACCAATCTGTTTGCTTCATTTCGTTCAGATGTATCAAGACATTTAGTCGTAATTATGGAACAAATTTATAACCAGATATACAAACATATACACAATTAAATGTATTGTCATTATATCAGACTAGCTAAATTTAATAAACGAGACGAAAAGATTTATAACTAAATACCTGATATACACATATCCAAGTACTTTAACTCATGTAATGCCTCATATGTCATAACACCATTGTTTGTTTTCAGACACTCATTTATTTCCTCCCGTAGTTTTTCTTGGACATCTGGATTGACGCAGAGTTCGTACATAGTGAAACTCAGCGTGGCAGCTACAGTTTCAAAACCAGCCGAGAAAAATTGAATGGCTTGACCCAACATGGCCTTTTCAGCTACAAATAAGGAGATATGATAGCAGTGGTTAATGTTGATAACAGGAAATATAGAAAAAAAGATTTTGTGTCCCAATTTACGTAGTGGTGACTTACATAAGGCTGTATCAATTTGATGCGAGGATTTTATTATTCAACTAAATTTTCTAGTTCAGTTTATAATGTTATATTCACGAACTAGTTCTAGCATTGAGGAAAATTATTTACTATTATTGCTATCTTAGTATCAGATTTGGATAATATGCAGTTCATATGGTGCCAAGTTGTATAATAAAAGGTACACAATATCCATGTGTATGGCATAACGCTTCAAACTGTTGTTGATTATTTTTCTACAATAGTGAGTTATAACAGTGAAAATTAATTTGGCTGTTAAATTAACCTTTCTACGTTGTCTGCCTTAACCTTGTATGCAGCAAAACTATTTTCTCACAAATTTATGATTGTATGTAAAATCCAATTTTGTGCTATAACTCTTCCAACATGTTGCATGATTCTTGAAATCAGATGATATTTTGTGAAATAATAAAATATTTTATGATTATTCATTTGATTGCGTTACAATTTTGTAGGTAGATCTACGTATAGTAACATAGAATTTTTAGTGACATAAAAATTTGTTTTTTGATACCTGTATTATGTTAAAATGTTGGGTAAGTATAAAGTTTTGTAAAACTATTCACAGTAATTGTTCTGATTAACAACCAATGATTGAACAAATCAGTAAACTGTTATCACAACTAATTTTTAGTCAAAATAGTTTCGACATAACTGATTATATCTGTAAGACTTACTGTAAAAAAGAATAAGTCTTACGACTTCTTTTTACAATAATTTGTGTAATGGTAGTAAACCGTGGTGTATATATAAAAATAATTATAATTTTTAGTGTTCCGTACGGAACACTTATAAGATCACTTCGGTGTCTGTCTGTCTGTCTGTCTGTCTGTCTGTCTGTCTGTCCGTCCGTCCGTCCGTCACACCCGATTTTCTCCGAAACTATTTGTCATAGAAAGTTGAAATTTGGTAGTAATATAGGAATTGATGGCCTCATCAGAGCCATGTAGTTTTGAGAGTTAAATTTTGACTTAAGGGGTTAGTTTTGGGGGAGAAATCGGAAGTGAAAAAAAAATTTTTTTACTAGGTAATCGAGTGTGGTGTCAAATGAAAGCTTGTGAAACCACGAGTAAAAAATATATATATAATGTAACACTTGCGCGCACTTTTTTTTGTATTATTTTTAAAAAATCGCCAATAATCGCTGTCCACCCGCCTTATCTCGGAAAGTACTTATCGAAAAATTTTGAAAAAATTCTGGAATATTCTCCACGGGGTGTAGATTGAACGAAAATTATCACGAGTGCATTACCTGTAATCATTTATCTGGTATATAAAAAAAAACAGAAATTTCAAGGTCATCAATTTTCAGTAAAGATTGGAAATAAACTTTGTTGAAAACTTATTTGGGGTGTGTTTTGTGAAGTCACTGATCATTTTATATCACCGTAACATAAGTTTTGACTTAAGGGATTCGTTTTGAGGGGTGAAATCGGAAGTGAAAAAAAAAAATTTTTTACTAGGTCATCGAGTGTGATGTCAAATGAAAGCTTGTGAAAACACGAGTAAAAAATATATATGTATAATGTAATACTTGCGCAAACTTTTCTTCGTATTACTTTTAAAAAATCGTGAAAACTCGCTGTCCCCTACCTTATCTCGAAAAGTACTGATCAAACAATTTTAAAAAAAATCCTAGAATATTCTCCACGGGGTATAGATTGAACGGAAATTATCATTACCTTTAATAATCTATCTGGTATATAAAAAAACCAAAATTTCAAGGTCACCAGTTTTCAGTAAAGATTGGAAACAAACTTTGTTGAAAATTCATTTGGGGTGTGTTTTGTGAAGTCACTGATCATTTTATACCACCCTAACAAATTTTTTTATTTTAAAAACAATCAACGTACGAAACACTAATTGTGCAAGTTCAACTTGCACTTGACCGGTTATTTAAATTAAAAGAAGACTATTTTACTTACAAAAACCTTTTCCACCAGTTTTCCTTTGGGCTTCAAGTAAAATATCTACAAAATCATTGCCTTTAAGATTTTTGGAAGCCATTCTTGAATGTAAAAGGTCAGTAAATATTTCTTCTAATTTATCGACAATTGAGAGATCAAAAAAAGTTATGTTTAATTTATCAGTTAAGCCTGGGGCTAATAAGCTACCCATTTGACGCAGGGCGGTAATGAGTCTGGAAAAAACGAAAGAAAAACTCTGAGGTAATTTCAAGTGGTTATTATTACATCATAATATAAGTTAGCCTGTGGGTGACGCCCGGTATGATGGATATATCAGAAATAACACATTACTGATTATAAAAGACATAAAAAAGCCTTTCATGTAATATTGACTATATTCGTTAAAGGTAGAACATCATAACCCAATCTTGATCGGACAACCATAAATAGTATGTAGGGAGTACGTAACTAACATTTGAAGTGTTTTCAAAAAATAAGAATTTGAATATAATATACACCAACGACGAATATTACATATAGATATGAGTATGCACGCTAACAAGAAAAATTAATTCTTTAATAAGTTTTGACTACTCAGTAGCTCATTTGATGCCATTTTACGGATGATAAAAAGGCATTGGACAAACATGGTTTAAAATAGCTGAAAACAGATCAACAAAAATATTATCTATATTATAACCTATTATTTTAAAGACTGGTGAATTAAAATACAATGAATTGTTAATATTACATTTTTATTTACTGTCTAATAAACCCTCATTGACTCCTTAGAATAAGATATTAAATGTCATATATACATGATGTTTAACAAACTAGCTTATAATAAAAACGACTAGGCTATTAAATTATTGTATTCATTTCACACTACCTTCGATAAATATTGTAAATTTTTAGTAAGTCATTTTAGAAGAAAATTACGACTTTTTTCCATATTACTGCAGTTTTATATCAACAGTCACGAATGAATTAAAAAACTTAATTATTGCTTTATGTCTATATCTAACATAACACGTAGGTTGAAAAGTTTTTGGTCTGACACATAGATGCATCCCTTTCCAAAAAATCCATATGATTTTTAGGAAGTACCAGCCTTCAAACGATACGTGTCAAAATTTCATGATATTTCGACGATTAGTTTACAAGTTACAGTGGTTTTAGTGACGCTACTTTTGATATTTTCAAAACAATGGAAGAAATTGAATTTCGTGTATTGGTTAAACACTGTTTCTTGATGGGAAAAAATACCATTCAAGCAAAGCAATGGGTTGATAAGTGTTACGGGGACTCTGCCCTCGGAAAATTACTCATCATTTACTGGTATGCTGAATTTAAACGCGGGGGCGTACAGGCACAAATGATGCTGAACGCCGGAGCTCAAATGAGGTGGGACCGGAAAACATTAAAAAAATCCACAAAATTGTTTTGAATAGCCGAAAAGTGAAATTGCGTGAGATAGCTGACACCCTAAAGATATCAAAAGAACATGTTGGTCATATTTTATATGAACATTTGGGCATGAGAGAGCTCTGTTCGAAATGGGCACCGCGTTTGCTCACCAAAAACAACAACGTGTCGATGATTCTGAGCGCTGTTTGGAGCTGTTTAAACACAATAAAAAGGATTTTTTTTCATGCGATATGTAACAATTGGTGAAACATGGATCCACCACTACACACCGGAATCAAATCGGCAGTCAGCTAAGTGGACAACAGCCGGTGAAAACCGCCCGAAGCGACCAAAGACACAACAGTCTGCTGGGAAGGTTTTGGCCTCTGTATTTTGGGATGCGCATTGAATAATTTTCATCGATTATGCTGAAATGGGAAAAAACCATCAATAGTGAATATTATATAAAGTTGTTGGTACGTTTGAAGCCAGAAATCGCAAAGAAACGGCCCCAAATGAACAAAAGCAAGTGCTATTTTATCAAGACAATGGACCATGTTACAAGTCAATGGTTACGATGGCAAAATTTCATGAATTGAAGTTCAAATTGCTTCCTCATCCACCGTATTCTACAGATTTGGCCCACAGCGACTATTATCTATTCGCAGACCTCAAAAAATGCTCGCGGGAAAAAGATTTGGCTCCGATGAAGAAGCTATCGCCGAAACTGAGGCCTATTTTGAAAGCGAAGACAAATTCTTCTACAAGAAAGGTATAGAAATGTTAGAAAAGGGTTGGACTGATTGTATCGCTCTTAAAGGAGACTATGTAGATGAATATCAAATTTTGCAAAAAAAAAAAATTAAGTAGCTAGACGAAAAACTTTTCAGCCTACTTATTAAACAAAATGATAATTTTATAATAGTCTTACAAAAATTTGAAAAACTATTTTCATTGAATCAACTGCGATTATTAAAAAATTATGAATTCCTTCATGAGGTAAATAGGCTACAACCAACAGCTAGCGAGTAGGAATACTAAGTACTAGCACATGAGTTTAAAATAAGCTAAAACAATGTATTAAATGCACACTTTTGTAGTGATATTTACTGAAAGTCTCTAAAAGTTAGACCTGGTCTAATTTTCATGGGATCTAAAATTTCTGCTATCCAGTTGACTTTAGTCCCAGACGATGTAATATTCTGTATTGAAAATATCATTTAACGAATATAAGAAAACTTAATGTACAATAAGATACAAAACATTTTATCCCTGGCTTGTAAAAATTTAAAATTTTAAAGCATACCTGCCCTCCAGAAACCGACAGGGGAATTATTACTAACAATTACAGCTAAGCATTTCAATTATTGGGGCTCTAATTCTGATTTCATAATCTACTAAAAATGAGCAAAGTCCATATTTTAGTAAGAACCACTGAGAACAGTGATCACTGCTGAAATATTTTATTAGTTGATGTAGAAAAAAAATAATGAAATTTATGTTTATTACAAATAATGTTAAATGAATAAAGCAAACTATTAGGATAATTTGTATTTTTGAAAGCAGGTCGAAATGACAAATTTATTCACTAACGATAGAGACGTTAAAACTGTTACTACTAGAAGATATGTATGGCCAAGGTTTTGAGTTGACTAATATTTTACATCTCTTATTTTAAGAATGATGATTTGATACTAACTTTACCATCATATTAGTTATATGAGCGGATAATGAAATTAAATGGGTACAAATAGAACTATATTTTAAAACAAGAAATCATGTTCCTTGAAACTAGAACTGTGCAAACTGAAATGACTTTCTTATACGTTGCAAAAGGGATTCCCAAGAGAAATTGTTGCAGATACCTCAAACAATATCCGGAAATATTTCGCTTCGACACAGTCTAATTCAAGAAACTTGATTTTTGTTCCAGCCAAAGCTGGTACTGTTCCATGTCACATGGGAAAATATTAATATTTCCGAATACAGCTGTTCGACCAAATCTTATCTATTTACTTATTGATTTAAATTTAACAGAAGTACTCTGGTTTGTATGCGGATGAAGTAAAAATACGGTTAACAATATTCGAAGTATTTACTTTCAAATAAAAAAAGGCCTCATTTCAAAATTATATTAATTAATAAATTATATAATTAAGGAAAACTTACCTAAAATCAAACATTTTTCTTCCAAGCTGCCTGAAAACAAAATAAAATAAATTAAAACAAAAGCACAAAATATATAATAGTACAGTAAAAAAAAGGTCAAAATAATGATGAGATAGGCGTAGTTTAGATACAGCAATATTATGATTTCATCCTCTCTGGGGTAACACCAGGAGTATTGTCCTGAGTTTTGGGCCTCGAAAAACTTGTGCCCTATTGTTTATAAATTATTGAAGTTTTCAAAACGCGTTTTTGAGCTTAAAATGTGAATAACTCCGGTTATATAAGTCGGATCAAAACAAGCAGAAAACTAAACTCTTCGTAATGAATTTCCAACAAATTATCATTGGTTTTGAATCGCTCAAATGTGTATATAACTTACAGAATTTGAAAAAAACAGGCAAATATCTTTTTTTTTTTTCATTTTATTGTACAGGTCGACTATATGAACCGATTGACTTCAAACTGTCAGAAAATATGCGGTTTGTTTTAGCAAAAATACCCTGAAATTTTGGTACAAAAATATTGAACCCAGTGGGCCCAATTGAATTTATTGTTTAAAATTTGAATTGCCCCTCATTTTATACCATTTTTTCCAAAATGGATCTTTTTTTTTCAAAACTTGGGTCTCGACGTCAGCTTTCCGATGCGATTAAAAAAATTTTTTTTTTGAAGTCATTTTAACCGTTTTTTTTTTTTACACTCGTTTATTAATTTTTATTGTTATTTGATTAATAAATAAATATAAAAAAAAACACGGTTAAAATGACTCCAAAAAAAATGTTTTTAATGGCATCGGAAAGCTGGCGTCGAGATCTAAATTTTGAAACAAAAAAATCCATTTTGGACCGAATGGCATAAAACGGCAGGCAATTCAAATTTTAAAAAACAAATTCATATTCAGGATATTTTTGCTATAACAAAAGGCATATTTTCTGAAAGTTTCAAGCCGTTTCACTTAGTCGATCTATACAATAAAATGAATAAAAAACTTAATTTTGTAGGTAATTTACGCACTTCAGCAACTTAAAACTAACGAAAATTTGTTGGAAATTTTATTACGAAGAATTTTTTTTTTTTCTCAACAAGGAATATATAAACGGAGTTATTCGCATTTTATGTTCAAAAAACACGTTTTGAAAACTTCAATTGTTTATAAACAAAAAAGCACACGTTTTTTCGAGGTAGAAAACTCAGGACAATGATACCCCAAAGAAGATAAAATCATAATATTGATGCATCTAACCTGTGCAATTTCAAATGCTTTTTTTACTGCTCTATAAATAAATTATCGCACCCAAACTTATAGGGACAGTCATGTTAACGTGACACTAAATAACATTTAAATCATTTATCGTTATGGTCGTACCTTCATCTAGTGATTAGTTTTTTAAATTAAAAATTAAATTTTTTCATCTTTGATTAAAATCTGTGTGACCAATGTTGATGAGGAATTAATTTACAGCACTTTAAGTATAAAATCCTGAAATTAAGGAAATATTCCTACTTTTAAATGCTGCTTAAAAGCGCTTAACGCAAAACCAAAAAAATTGTGTTATAATTACATATTAGGGCAAGTAAAAATAATTTTAACTTTTTGTGTAAAATAACAAATTCGGATTAACTTAAATTCTAGTTACAGCATGTTCTATTAGTACTTACCTAAATATAGCATCTTCATTTCTATAAGAATTTGCCTCTATCGCAAAAGCACATCTAGTAATAACATTTGTTGAATATTTAGCACATATTTCTTTTGTCTCTATATCCGGAATATGGACTAATTTGCTAATATATTCTACCATTTCTTCAGTTTCTTTTACCATTAGAGGAAACATCAGCTTTAGTTTACCAGATGTAAAAATTGGACTTAGTTTCGAACGATGTTCTTTCCACACAGGATTTTTTTGGAAAAATAGAATATTTGACATAATTGGATGCTTTGAACTACTTGAAATACTTCTGTCATCAAAATTAGTAAAGTCTTTCTGAATAATATTTCTTACTAATTTTGGAGATGTTACAATTAGAGTTGGACGGTCGAATATGAAAATTCCAAAAAAGTCTCTATTGCCGGTTACATTACATAACTCCAACAAACTTTTTCCGAACGCTGCATCTTTGGTCATAAGATCTAAGAGATTTCCGAAAAATGGTGTTGGTTTCAAATAGAAAATATTTCGTTTCTCCCAATAGTCAAACCTTCTAGTAGAATATTTGTATAATAAGAAAAATAAGAAAGCTAAGACAAGAGCTGCGTAAATCCACATTATTACTACAAATAAGAAAATTAAATCAAAGAATGATAGATAAGTTAAAATAGTATAACACTGCCGAAGAACTTTCATATTCAAAACCAACTTATTAAATGATGTAGTGACCAATGATAGTTACCTAAAATTTTTATTTGATTACATGTAAAAATTGTTCACCTAGAGACTAACGAATAGCAGAGCTGCTGGATTTAAGGCGATCACATCTCGTTGCCTATTACATTAAATTTAATCCAATTGGACCTTCCTCACTACTACCTAGAAACTATTTTATCCAGCAGATGTTACATATGTGCAAAAAAAAATAGGGTTACAATTCGATGAATCACTAGAGTCGAGCACTACATGCAACGAAATATTAAGTATAGATCTGTGACGTATATATTTCAAAAAATTCCTTGAATGCTGCTAATAAATAGTTAATTTAGTTATTTTATTTACTGACTTATACTTAATAAAACGATTCAGGTTAATCAAATCTTATTGATCGATTAATTTTGCATGAGTTTAACATGTTTTAAACATGTTACTATATATATAAAAAATTGGGAATGCAAAGACGATTAAAGAATTTTGCAATTTTTAAGAGAACAGAGGAAATAAACACATACATTTTCGAAGAAACATGAAAAATTTTAAATGCAATGCATCTGTAGGGTGCCTTACAGAGCGGTAATTCGAGGTAGACAAGGAATATTTTAACTACATAAAAAATATACTAATACGGTTAAATAAATCTTGACAAAATATATCTTGTAGTGTATAATGTAATATTACTATTGCCAATTTAACCTTAGTACCTGTCAATACCTTAACAATAATAAACTTTTTAACACAAAAAAAATACTTACCGGCAACTGATGATTTGAATTGGATTATTACGCTACAATATATAGAAAATTATTATCTCATTTTTGAAATAAACTCTTATCTTGCGCAGTGATAATGCCCAATATTTTTTTTTCTTCAATTCGGTTTATATTTTGTAAATAGTATTTATCATTTCATGTGCATAAATATATATAGAGTGCGCAACGTAAAACAAATAAAAATAATTCATTTACAGGTTTAATGATTTAATAACGAACAAAAATAAAATATTTTAGAGACATTTGAGTACCTATGCCAATAAGGAGAATTGTCAAATTTTAAATATTATTAAAATCTTCATCTCACCTTAACTAACATAAACTTAACAGACGTGTGGTCGGAATTTTGGGACCGGCAAGCGTCGAGATTTATTTGACGAAAATAAGTTTTCAGTTACAGGAAAAAAATGCTATTAAGTTATAAAAAAATCCTGTTTTTATTGTAAAATATTTGGGAAATCAAATCATATGGTAAAAATATTGTATGTATGTATAAATACAAAAACAACACTTCAATATACATTTGTCGACTAATTGCATGAGGAAATTATGCTGTAATATATAAGAAAGAATTATTTTATTTTTCTCAATATTAGGCTTGGCTAAAGCACGCAATGTCTTGTTTTTAAATTAGGTATATTTTGTCAAAAATTTTAAATAATTTTTGTGGGGTTCCCAAACTATGGATGAGCAATTTAGTTTCAGCAATAAATTTTAAACAAGCCCTAAATTGCTTTAAATTTGTATTATTTAGTTTAAAGAACGAATACAAAATTATATTAAAAAGTATCATAGACTGAGTTGTTTGAATATCACTGAAAATGATTGATAGTGGTAAAAGTGCTGAGGCAATCTAATGAAAGAAATTCGAGATAAAATACTGTTTCTCAATGTTTAAAAATAATTAGTAATAATTCTCGATATGAATACTCTCACTATAATATATTTTCTGAGAATTTATCAGTCAAACCTGGCAACATTTTTGTGATTTTTTTCTTACGAATTCACTCCCTGAGGTAACTCTAAGTAAAAAATTAATCCTTGTAGAGTCAGGCTAGCTTTATAACTACAAAACGAATTGATATACTTCGATGGTCAAAGTTTTGTGAGTGATGGCTAAAAGTAGACCCTGTTTAAAGAACACAATCATTCACTGAATAGAATATTAGTACATCGAATCGAAAGAATGATCTCAAAACTTTGTAATACAAGAATTGATATTAATCGTTGCTCAAAGTTTTACAAATCGTATAGCAATTCGCTGAAACGTCCAACTAAACTAGCACTACTTGTGAATGATTCAAGTTCGAGTGGACCAAAAGATCTTTCCTCGTATGTTCTCTTCATTTATATATACGAGGCTAACTACAATCATTAGTAAGGTAAAACTTAGATTCTTCAATCGTAATAAAATACAAAAAAGTCTCAAAATCTCATGTTCGATTTCGGGAGAAGTTTAGACAATATTTCTAGGCATACAAAATTAGCAATCAAACCACCATATTGCAGGAATTAACTCGTATTAAAAATCAAGTTTCTTAGAATTTAAAAAGGATTTGTTCACACAAATTTTATATTTTACACTCCCCACTCACGAAAACTAAATGTTGTTAAGATAATTTAAGTCTTGCAGAATCTTTTAACCAGACAATATCATAAGAGTTACCCAGACACAGTACCTAATATCTTTATATTATATGAATAAACCATCTACATGCTCTAATAACGCGCATAATTATTTTTGGAAAGCAACCATGTATGAGAAAAATTCAAACTTTTTTGGTGTACCTTTGGAAGCTCAGTGAACTAAACTTTTTTTTTCCGATACTCTTTAAATTCTTCTCTTAGAATCAAAAATATACATAATTTATATTTACGTAGTCTATCTGCGTTAAAACACATCTACCCTTATCGCGATAATATGTCTCTTGTCAAAAATTACATTTTTCTCGAGCTAGCAAACTTTAGTCCATTATAATAAATAGAAGAATATTAAAGAGATAAGCTACCGGCTTAATTGGCGATTTTCTATATATAAAGCAAATTTTTGTGTTTGCATAAGCTAACTAAATTTGTTTTATTACATCTATTTAGGCGCCGAAATTTCCTTTTTTAAATGCAATGCCATATAATACCACGTATACTTGTAAAATTAATATTCAAAACTCAAAAAGTATTTTGAATAGTACGTTTTGTACGTATTTTTAACTAATTTTATTTACTTAAATTAGAAATAATTTCTTAAAGGTCTTCGAACATTGAAGAACTTTTTCTGCCTAGATATTATTATTAAATTTTTTTTAGCGGTGCTAACTTTTGCTGATGGCAACACTCTAAACATAAAACCTACTTAACCTAAAATAATATAATAATGCATATGTAATACTCCTATATAGCTAGATTGAGAGAAAAGTGTGTCGCCCTTGGTAGAGTATGTGTTTAACCGAGGTATATAAGAACATATGTAACAAATGCGTAGGGAAGGAAGTCCGAAGTAGTGTAGTAGTGCCAGTCAGCTGTTAGCTTATAAATATAATTTTGAATTAAATAATCAATTAATGGAATTTTCACATATTTTTATGTATAATAAATGTTTCAAAATGAATTTTTCCATGAGATTTGCTTATTAAATTTTTATGGAATTTACCGATATTATGAAGCATCTACAAATTTTCGAAAACTGATGTTTTATAGGAATCTTCCATTTTTATTAATTTTATATTGATTAATATCAGTTACATTACAATTATTAAATAATATGATATAATTATGTGATAATTATTATTAATTTAACTATATAATCAGTGTGCCGTACGGAACACCTATAAGATTACTTCGGTGTCTGTTCGTCCGTCTCTCTGTCACACCCGATGTTCTATTTGGCGTAGAGAGTTGAAATTTGATACTAATATAGAAATTGATGGCCTCATCGGAGCCGTGTAGTTTTGAAAGGTAAATTTGAACTTAAGGGGTTAGTTTTGGGGGGTGAAATTGGAAGTGAAAAAAAATTTTAGCAGATCATCGAGTGGGGTGACAAATGAAAGCTCGTAAAAACAGAAATATATATAATGTAATACTTGCGCACACTTTTCTTTGTATTATTTTTAAAAAATCGCTATCCCCTATCTTTATCTCGAAAAGTACTGATGAAAAAATTTTGAAAAAACTTTGAAATATTCTCCACAGGGTGTAGATTGAACTAAAATTATCACGAGTGCATTACCTTTAATAATTTATCTGGTAAATAATAATAAAAAAATCAAGGTCATCAGTTTTCAGCAAAGATCGTATACAAACTTTGTTGAGAACTCACTTGGGGTGTAAAGTCACTGATCATTTTATACTTCCGTAACAAAAGTTTTTATTTTAAAAGCAATCAACGTACGGAACAATAATAATAATAATAATAACTTCAACTTGTACTTGACCGGTTTTTATTATATTAATTCATAAAAATATTCCATTTACTTTTTTCTTTATGCACACAAACACTCGAACAAGTACATAGCTGCATTATATACTGCATGGTGTATATAAAAGAAGCACATGCGCGTTAGCAGTCTGCTCTCTTCTTGCTTCTCTCTTTAATGACACTCGCTTAGCTTACAGGCAAAGATAAGGAGCTAGCTATATAGGAGTATTACATATATGTATGTAATAATAACAAATCTGTCATATACCTACAAATTAATGAATATTTTAATTTTAAATTAAATCAATGTAGAAGTAAAAACAAAAATATCCATTTTATGTCACTTATTGGTAGTTCTGTTAGAATAATTGTAGGAAGTCATTTTTAATTTCTAACATGGGATGTTTAAAAACTGGAAGAATGTCCAGGTTTTACGGTTTAATTGATAACATTATTTTATTGGTTAAGTTATTAGCATGAGGTCGAGGTTGTTATGAGCAGCGATAATAATTTTACTAGTAGTAGTAATCGTAATAGTTTTAAAAATAATAATAATTATATAATAGAAAAGAATATATTTGGACCACGATGTAAGCTAAAAAGTAATGTAATAAGTAAGTATGATGAGCAGATGATATAAACGAAAAATATTTTAGGAGAATAGCTGGCGGGAAAGACGATGAGAGTAAGCTAGGGCATAAAGTGTGATTATCAATAACTTGCCCTCTCATGTTGTAGCGTGGCTTGTCCGAACATCCTAAGTACAAACTATGAGCATGGTGATATGTTCCCATGATAATCTGTAACAAAGGTGTTCAAGAAGATATCGAGGGTAGCGCATGCCAACGAAACAGCTCACTTATAATTAGCAAACAAGTCATCATATCTAAATACTAAATGTTCCATAATACCTACCTCTTCAGGTATTTCTACGGTATTTATCGGAATATGCTCGACTGTAGACTGACTAAGAAGTTATCAGAAAATAAATTATAGTGAGGGTATCCATATCGGGATATATTACTAATTATTTTTAAACATTGAGAAAAAGTATTATATCTGAAATTTGTTTTAATAGATTGTCTCAGCTCCTTTACCACTGTTAACCATTTTTAGTAATATTTGAACAAGTCAGTCTATAATACTTTTTTAGTATAATTTTGTGTCCGTTCTTTAAACTAAATAATACAAATTGAAGGCAATTTAGGGATTGTTTAAAATTCATTGCTGAAACTAAATTGTTCAGCCATAATTTGGAAACTCTATAAAAAATTATTAAAATTTTTTGGAAAAATATACCTAATTCAAAAACAAGACATTGTGTGCTTTAGCCACGCCTGCTACTAAAAAAAATAAAATAATTATTTCTTATATATTACAGCATAATTTCCACACGCAATTAGTCGACGATTGTGTATTGAAGTATTGTTTTTGTATTTATACGTACATACATTATTTTCACCGTATAATTTGATGACCCAATCTTTTTACAATAAAAACAGGCTTTTTTTATATCTTAGTAGCATCATATCTTAGTACTAAATGTTCCATAATTCCTCTTCAGATATTTCTATGGTATTGAACGAACTATACTCAACTATAACTTATTTGGCAAATAAACTTATTAATATAAAAAATAACCAGCCAAGTGCAAGTCGAACTTGCGCAATTATTATTCCGTAGGTTGATTGCTTCTAAAATAAAAATTTTTGTTACGGAGGTATAAAATGATCAATGACAATAACAAAATATACCCCAAATGAGTTTTCAAAAAAGTTTTTTTTTTCCGATATTTACTGAAAACTGGTGACCTTGAAATTTTATTTATGATAATTTTCGTTCAATCTACACACTGTGGAGAATATTTTAAAATGTTTCAAAATTTTTTGATCAGTCCTTTTCGAAATAAAGGGGAGGAACAGCGACTTTTCGCAACTTCTTAAAAATAATACAAAGAAAAATGCACCCAAGTATTACATTAAATATATATTTATGAATTCGTATTTTTACAAGCTTTCATTTGATACCCCACTCGATGACCTGGTAATTTTTTTTTTCACTTCCGATTTCACTCCCCAAAACTAACCCCTTAAGTCAAAATTTAACTTTCAAAACTACACGGCTCTGGTGAGGCCATCAATTGTTATATTTGTGCCAAATTTCAACTTTCTACGTCAAATAGTCTCGGAGAAAATTAGGTGTAACTGACAGACAGACAGGCGGAGAGACACCGAAGTGATCTTATAAGTGTTCCATAGGGAACACTAAAAAGAGCTAAAACAAATAGTAAATATATATATATATATATATATATATATATATATATATATATATATATATATATATATATATATATATATATATATTTTCATATATACATATATATTCATATATACATATAAATTAAATACTTTTTCCATTGACTATATACACCTTCAGTTCACTCATCATTATCGGCAGAATTTTTGAATGTAAAAAATTTCCGCCTTCATACATTACGAGACATAAATATTATATTAATAAACTGATGTTAATGTTATCCACTTGAATTAAATAGTGTAAAATGGTGAAATATCTTGCCATTTTATAAAAATCATTATTCGCAAGCTTAAAAATTAAATTCTGCTTCAAATTTGAAAGTCGTACTATTTAAATTACTAAATAAATGAAGTTTTAAAAACGCTGACCATGTGAAGGGAATATTTGTTGAATTTATGACGCATATTGACGTATATTTTATCTGATATATTTTTCTTTCTCATATAGATATGTATGTTGTTGAAATACACTGAATAACGGTAGCATAGAAATGACTAATAAATTACGAAAACTTTAAAATGCAAAATCAGACATACCAAAGTGAACTTTCAGAAGCTTAAATTTTAAGAAAGTAAGATTTCCTCTCGACATGTTATAATATTTGGCCATTACAACAATAACTTTTGTCTCTAATTATGTAGTTTCTAAAAGTAATCAAAACTCTACTAGCATAATCCATAAAGAAATGAAGCCGAAGGTATTTATTAAATTTTAGCCAAAACTTGTATTTCTTTTTTATGGAATATTTAAGGTGGAAAATCCGGTTCAAAAAATATTGATCATCATCATCATATCTCTTTTTATGGAATATTTAAGCTGGAAAATCCGGCTCAAAAGATATTAATAGCTTTATGCTTTTAGACAACTTTCTTGCCTCTGTTCAAAGGAAAAACTAAATTTTAGAAAGAATTACCTTCCGGATTTTTTTTCTTTTTTTTTATTGGTCTAGCACACGTGCTGCAGGAAAGTCCCTAAAGCGCTCCAGGAGCGGCATGTGTGCGGAAAATGTGATTCACTTTGTTCTTGAATCGCTGTAACTTGTACTCGGTGGGAAACAGCGCTGGGCAAACTATTCCAAAGGGATGACGTTCTCCATATAAAAGACTGCTTGAAAAGCGTTGTACGCGGAGTAACAAGCTGAACCTCATACGAATGTGAAGCACCAGCGCGACGTGTATTTCTAACATGCACCGCTTTGGGAGGAATTAAGGGGGCTACATCCTTCGAACACTTGTAGAACATACTCAAGTCGCCAACCGTTCTTCGATGTTCCAGTGAATCAAGGCTGCCGGTCAATTCCAGGTCCCCAGTCAGACGGACCGTTCTCTCTCTGAACAGAATCCAACAAATGCAGTGTATGTTTGGGAGCGGAGCCCCAAACGTGGGAGCAGTATTCCATAGTTGGTCGAATTTGGGCTTTGTAAAGAATTAACAGTTGTTGTGGGGTGTAACGCCTTCTGGTTCTAAATAATATTCCCAACTTTTGAGAAGCTGTCCTTGCTATGCCTGCAACATGTTCATGCCAGGACATATTTGCTCCCAAACTAACGCCCAACAAATTGAGCGACGATGCTAGGGGAATGGACTGCCCCAACATAACTATGTCGGGTTAAGCAACGTTAACTTTTTTAGAAAAAACTGCCGCGAGTTTTTGTAGCGTTAAATTCCACTTGGTTACTGTCACCCCGAAAAGGAATTTCTTACAGGTCTTTGTTAAGTTGAATGACCTCCTGCTGTCTGCGAATATTCGCCTGAGCAGCCGGTGTCCGAGTGTTCAAGTGAATGAAGAGACAAGCGTAATGTTATCTGCAAAGCTGTAGATTGGATTCCCGGTCTTTTCCAGCAGATCGTTAAAGTAAATGAGTAAGAGAGTAGGAGACAGTATGGAGCCCTGGGACACACCGGCGTTGATAGTGAGGGTGTTAGAAAGAACTCTGTCGACCGCCACTCGTAAAGAACGCTCTCTGAGGAAACATGAGAGCCACAAACAGAACCTTTCAGACATACCATAAGAGAGTAACTTAGCCAACAGTCTATCGTGCCAAATACGGTCGAATGCCTTGGATATGTCAAGAGCAACCGTTCGAGATTCTCTAAAGTGTTCAGTTGCGTTGTTCCAAACATGTGTTACATAAGTCAGAAGATCTCCTGTTGATCTATGTTTACGAAAACCATATTGGTGATCGCTAATAATATTGAATCGTTCAAGATATTTTAGAAGATGCTTATTGATAACCTTTTCCATGACTTTCGATATTATTGAAAGCACTACGACTGGTCGGTAGTTATTTGGCAAGGTCTTCTTGCCTTTTTTAGGTATCGGCTGAACCGTGGCACATTTCCAGCAGGACGGAAATATTCCCTTTCTGTAGGATAGGTTGAAAAGTCTACAGAAAACTGGTGTTAGTTCCCTTGCACAGTTTTTGAGAACTATGGCAGGTATTCCGTCAGCGCCAGAAGCCTTCTTGGTGTCTAGCTTCCTTAA